>JAGKQL010000004.1:28535490-28609319 GCA_018398635.1 Cyprinodon brontotheroides | reverse complement strand
TATATATATATTTATTTAGAGGAAGATTGGATATTTTGGTCTATAATTGACCAAGTCATCTGTGTCAAGAGACAGTTTCTTAAGTGAAGGTCTAAATACAGCAACCTTAAAAGACTAAACTTAAAATATTAATCACATCTAAAAAGTGATTAATGTAACCATCAGTGTAGTTCACCTTAGAGCTTTCTTCTCTACTACCAATTTACAACACCTGTCATGTCTGGTCATTTCATAGATCTAGATCAATCAGATCATCCAGTTAGATTAAAGGTTTAATCTAGTTTATATCTAAGGAAAACCAGCAGATTGCATCCAGTCATTAACTTTATAGGATTCTCCCCTCCTGGATAAGTAGGTAGAGAGAGGAGATATTGCTACTCTGCAGCAATCCCACACACCATCCATGCATGCAGCCACAATGCGAGGAAGGAGGAAACTTCCAACAGAACCAGGCTTAGTGAGCGGCCTTCTCAGTTGTTTAACAAACAGGAATTTAGGAAATTGATTTAAGCATGGGGTTAAAATATTTTAAACATCTATTTATCCAGTTTCTTTAAATATTTACAAATCAGAGGTCGACAGTTAACAGTCAGATCGAAGCAGGAAGAGGTTCTGTTGGCATAAGGTTTCTGTTACGATTCAAACAGAGTTTAAAGATTTCCTTTGGTCAAACCTGGTAGCTGAAATCTCACTCTGCTAGAAATGTTTGGTAGTAGCTAGAGGGTGAGTATTGGCATGAGTGTTGCGGTTTTGATACATGTTGCGATACTTGGGTCACGATACAATATTGTCACCGATGTTGCAGTATCTCTATATATTGCCATATTTTCTCCAGCTATCAAAAATCAAATGATGAGGTAAAACAGCAAGTGCTGTATATTTTCATCAGAAAAATATTGATAAGGATATTATTATCCATGTTGTTTGGGGTTTTCTCCACCGTGACTGCCTCAAATACAGATTTGGTGCTGCAGGCACAGTTAAAGGGCTCCACACAGCGCTTTCTGCCAGAGTGGTGGTGCAGAGGTAGCCCATTTTCCCATCAATGTTTTATGTAACCATTTTTTTTTAAATTGATACACTAAGAAGTGAAAGATCGATCATTATATTGGGCAGCTGAATATCACGATATATCGCCAAAACGATTATTTCCCACACCCCTAGTGGTAGCGCAAGTCAGCGCTAACATTTAGCATCACAGCAGGAAAAAACAGGCTCACCTTTGTTTTTCAGGCACAGCAGACGCTGAAGGCGAGCAACGATGCAGCGCTGGCGAAGGTGGACGATCTGAAGGCTCAGCTAAAAGACGAAAGGATGAAGAATCTGGAGATGGACAGTAAACTGCAGATGGTCAACATCAACAAGATCATGGTGGAACATGTGAGAGGCTTCACACCTTCTGAGCTGTTATCATGGTTACAGGCACTGCGCGACCGTGCTCAGTCCTCTGGTTTACTGACACGGGCTGTCGAACAGTTACAGGAGCGGATCAGTGACCTGGAGCAGGAGAGGGAGCTGCTGAAGGAGAGCAACAAGGACCTACTGGAAAGGTGAGGAGGGGCACGGGGGAGCATGGTGACAGGTGAGGAGGGGCACAGGTGTGGATGAAGACGGATGATGAGGGGGAAAAGTGAGGAGGAACACTGGTGTGGAGGGGACAGGTGTGGAGGCAGATGGGGAGCAGGGTACCAGGTGAGGAGGTGGGGTGGTTTCAAATCTGTAAAGTGAAGCTGTGGATCTTTGAACTGGTCCAGATTGCGTCAGTGCTTTATTTCAGCGTCTCTGTCGCGGCTGACCTCAGCTGTGTCTCACCGTCTCTGTCCGCAGCGCCTTTGATGTTTCCCAGCAGCAGAAGTGGCAGCTTCAGGAGCAGCAGCTGAAGCTGCAGATCGTTCAGCTGGAGACGGCGCTGAAGGCCGACCTCGCAGACAAAAACGAGGTCTTGGACAGGATCAAGACTGAGAGAGGTGTGTCCCCGTCTCGCTACGTCTCAGGATGTCTGTAAACGTTGTAGACCAGGGGTCAGGCTGAGGGCTCCTTTATGGTTAACGAGTCATAGGAAGGGCCACCAGTAGTATGAACCGAAGGGGTCAGCGTTCACCTAAATTTCATACATAAACATTTTTTATTGATTCTTTTTATTGATTCTTTTCATTTCTAATTTCTAATCTTCATTTCTAATATAATCTTTTAGATGTTGTTGCTCCTGCTCTAGATGATTAATATGATGAAATGCTTGATAAATGACTAGAAAATAAAAGCAGCAGAGTACAATAGCATTTCAAACTTACCCCCAGATTCCACATCCTCCGCCAGCACTCCGCTCCGTCCCGCTCATGTACGTCGTGCAGAGTACTTATCTGTCATGTTAATCAATGAGAAATGTTCCACATCCACCGCTACTCCTTTGAAAGTCACCATCCACATTCGTCTTCTCGGTCCGCCACCGTTAAAATACGGAGCTGAGCTATTTTTTTGCTCCACTTCGGTCCGGCCAGGTCAAGATCCCAGTTGCAATTGTAGCAAACAGGACCTCGTTACCTGTATAAAAGACACCTGTCAGCACCCAAACAACCAGCATCCAACATCACCACCATGGGCAAGACCAAACAGCTTTCTACGGGACATCAGGGACAAGATTGTTGATCCTCACAAGGCTGGGATGGGCTACAAGAAGAGGCTCGGAAAGTAACTTGGAGAGAAAAGATCAACTGTCGGTGCAGTTATCAGGAAATGGAAGAAGCACCACACCACCGCCAACCTCCCTCAGTCTGGGCCTCCACACAAGATCTCGCCTTGTGGGGTGTCCCTGATCATGCGAACGGTGAGGAATCATCCCAAAACCACAAGGGGGGAACTGATGAATCAACTGAAGGCAGCTGGGACCATAGTTACAAAACGGTTGGTAACACACTACGCCGTCATGGATTGAAATCCTGCAGCGCACGCAAGGTCCCCCTGCTCAAGAAGAAACATGTACAGGCCCGCATGAAGTTCACCATTCACCACCTGGACGACTCAGAAGAGGCCTGGAAGAAGGTGATGTGGTCAGATGAGACCAAAATAGAGCGTTTTGGCCTTAACTCAACTCGTCGTGTTTGGAGGGGCAAAGAACATCGAGTACATCCCAAAGAACACTATCCCCACCGTCAAGCATGGTGGTGGCAACATCATGCTTTGGGGGTGCTTTTCAGCCAAGGGGACGGGACAACTCCATGGTATTGAGGGGAGGATGGACGGGGCCATGTATCGTGGAATTCTGGAACAACATCTCCTTCCCTCAGTGAGAGAGCTGAAGATGGGTGCAGGATGGGTGTTTCAGCACGATAACGACCCTAAGCACACCGCCATGGCAACAACAGAGTGGCTGAAGAAGAAGCACATCAAGGTTCTGGAGTGGCCTAGCCAGTCTCCCACACCTGAATCGAATTGAAAGTCTTTGGAGGGGGCTTAAAATTTGAGTTGCCGAGGCGACAACCTGGGAACCTGAATGATTTGGAGGCTGTCTGCGGGGAGGAGTGGGCCAACATCCCTGCCAAAATGTGCACAAACCTTGTCACCAACTATAAAAACCATTTGACATCTGTGCTGGCCAATAATGGCTTTTCTACAAAATATTAACATGCTGTTTGTCCAGGGGTCAAATACTTGTTTTTCCTCATCAGATGGTTATCAGTTTTAATAAATTCATATGATGTGATTTTCTGGAATTTTCTTTGGGATTCTGTCTTTCACTGTTAGAATGTACATATGATTAAAATTATAGATTGTTGCATTCTTTGTAAGTGGGCAAACCTGCAAAATCAGCAAGGGGTCAAATACTTATTTCCCCCACGGTAACTAAAATTAGAGATTTATTCTTATATATTCCACAAAACTAAACATGTAATTAAATGATTGGATGTAAACTGTTGGTACTTCAACATATCAGGAAGCAGATTTCTCGTCTCGATCTTGTCTTATTTATTTTATACTGAGAGGCCTAAAAATTTAATAAAATTTGTTCACAACAACTTCCAAGGGCGCATCTGAAAACTTCAAAACAAACCTTTAATCGCGGTTTCTAAACTGCACATATGCTAGATGCTGATGCGGATTTTTTTTATTTGTCACATTAAATTAAACATTCATTACCGCATGTTTTGCTCATTTGAATTTAATAATAATATCACACATGCTCTCCTCAAGCTCAGAGGAAGTCGGAGGCTGTAGGCTTTCCTTCGCGCAGGCGGTCTGGAGCAGATCGGTTATAGAGGTTGTGAGATTTCAGGGTTAGCCCACTGCTGAGTTGTTCTGTTTTCAGAAGGTGTTGAGTGCCCCCATGTGGTCCTGGAGGGCCCTTTGGTGCCAGCAGGCACCGCCTCGGTCACACCTGTTCACCAGTGTGAATTGGTCCGACCTGATGGAAATCATCACGCCTTTGATCGTTTCAGATAAAAACCAGCAGCTGACAGAAGAGAATCAGAAGCTTCAGATGAAGTTCCTGGAACAGAAGCAAGAAGTAGAGGAGCTGAAGGAGCGGCTGAAGTTCTACGGCAGGGTGAGCAGCTCCACCAAGCTGGAGTTTTCACATGGTAAATAAGCCAGCCTAATGTTCCTATCTGTGTTCTTTAAGGAGAAGGACTACAGTGCGGCTGAACTCACAGAGGCCCTGCTGCTGATTAAAGTCAGTAAAACATCCAGCATCACCTTGCAGATGCATGGCCTCCCATGAGGAAAATAACATCCAGATCTTTTCTCAGAAGCGGAAGTCCCAGAAAAGCGGAGATCTGAGCTTCATGGCTGAGGTGGACGAGGACGGGAGCTCCGTCAGAGAGCTGAGAGCCGCTCACGCTGAAACTATCCAGGAACTGGAGAAGACCAGAAACCTCCTAAACATGGAGAGCCGGATCAGTAAAGACTACAAGGTGGAGAAGATTCACGGCCACCAGGAAACAGATTCATCTTTTCTCACCTGCTGAAAAAGTTTGTCTGCTCTCTATCCTGCTGGTGTCCAGGCGGAGCTGGAAGCCGCTCTGAGGAAGATGAGCAGTGACAAAGCTGAGTTTGAGCAGACGCTGGCGCGTCAGGCTCAGCTGCTGGATGCCAGAGCTGCCAGGATCTCCAAGCTGGAAGGTATTTATCTAATCATCCACCTGGAGCCTGATGTACTTCTGTAGATAAACCCCGTCAGAAATATCTGAAAATTCCACATCTCATCAGGAGTCACAGAGATCCTTAAAGTGCCCTAAAACCAGAGAGTGTTAACCCTGTTGCTAGGGGCGACGCAGATCCAATCAATTTGTTGATTTTGTTGACGATGACAAAATTATTTCGTAGAAGCTAATTTTTTTCATGACGATAACGAAAACTGGGGAGCTAAGCATGGATCTTTGATGACGAAGCATGATTAGTCATAGGTTTGAGTTTTCGTCAAGGAGATGAGACTAAATAAACATTTGCGGGTGGTTGGTCCGACATTTAAAATGCATCATTGTGCTTTAATCTGTTAGACAAGTTAAGCAGTGTCAGCTGTGCTGTTTGGTCACGCAGCTCACCTGGCGTGCAGCGGTGCAGATTCTGCATGACCACAGATGGATCATGGCAGCAGCATCAGGGGAGAAAACAACCAATAATGGTCCGGTACCGCATGTTCAACTCTGACAAACTCTGCTCTGATCTTCCATCTGTGCTTGTGCAGAAATGCGTCTTTGCGCGCGTAGAACCGAGTCTGTGCTTCACGCTCCACTCTGATGGTTCGCTCTCAGCAGTATGGCTCTTCCTGCTCTTGCTACATAATAAACTATATCTGACTAATCATCCTCTGCAAAGCGTAAAAAGTCCTCTAGTCTAACTATTAAGATTTTATTTCTTCCAGCTCACAAGAGGTGATACTAAACATTCTTTAATTTCTACCAAAAGGAATCCCTAAATTATATCCAAATACAATATTTCATTGCATAGTGTTTATTTTTGGATAATGAGCCTGATGAAAAGCTACATCGATCTTTGAATGTTTCTCTCTCATAGTTCTCGTTTCTATCTATAGAAATATGATAGAAATATGATATAAATGTTTCCTTGTATTGTCATTAAAACATTTTCTATGTTTCCTTTGAACATTTCAACATTTTAGTTGGCATATTCATTTGAGTTTAGGTCTTGATTGCCATGGCATTACAAGCGCAATTATGTAGGTAATTTTTTTTTTTATATCAAAACCCTGTGAATTTAAAGGAATAGTACACCCAAAACATGATTAGCCTTCATTTTTCTACTCACCCCATGCTGAACAACACTCTGGAGTACTTTTTGATATCTCAAATGCATCTATCTGGAAGTCTGGGAGGCTTCTTGCTGTCTGCTGACACATTCAAATAATGGAGGTTATGGCCCGAGGCAGAAAGGAGTCCATAAAAGTCCACAAAAAGCGTGTCAATATTCCTCCCATACCACTCTTCGTCCAATGTATTCCAAGTGTCCTGGAGTGGGTAGGCGTCCAGAATTTACTCGAAAGCGAAGTCATTTAGAATGTTTTTAGAGCATAAACAGTAGTGTATAGGATTTCCTGGCAGCGTTCCCGGTCTCACGGAAACAGCGGCAGACCAAAACCAGATGAAAGTGCTTTGCATTCAGCTCGGCAAAGAACTCATGCTCTTCCTCAACACTCTAAGTCCTCAGACATTTCTTTCGTTGTTTCTTTTCTTTGCACAGGTAAACAGCACGGCATTTCTTCTTCTACGCTTGCATTATCGGCAGAGCAGGCGCTGAATGTGCACTTTCTTCGGTTTTGGTCTGCGGCTTCCGTGGAGCGTCGTGAACGCGCCAGCAGGTGCGCCGCTTTCAGGAAATCCTATACACTACTGTTTATGCTCTAAAAAAACATTCTAAATGACTTCGCTTTCGAGTAAATTCTGGACGCTTACCCACTCAGGACACTCTGGAATTACATTGGACGAAAGCAGTATGGAGTGAATATTGACACGTTTTTGTGGACTTTATGGACCTTTCTGCCTCGGCCGTAGACCATAGACCTCCATTATTTGAATGTCAGCAGACAGCAAGAAGCCTCCCCAGATTTCCAGCATGCATTTGAGATCGGCAACAAAAGTACTCCAGGAGTGTTGTTCAGCATGGGGAGTGAGAAAATGAAGGCTAATCCTCATGTTTTGGGTGTACTATTCCTTTAAAATCTACTTTGACCTCTGAGGCAGCAGAGGGTTAAAAGTGTTTAAAGGGGAAAAAGGAATGTTTTTTTGTTCTTTGCTTTTTTTTGGAGTAATGAAGATTTTTATTGATCTGTGTGTAATGCATAATTCAAAGTAGATCAGGAAAAGTTTGCTCTGGGATGGAAACCTTGTATGTCTAAAACTATTCCTTTATCGTACATCTTATTAGCTTGTCTGTCGTGACATTAACCAATATTATGTGTTGAGCTAAATCTACTCTTTTCACAACTTTTGTGAGAAACTTTTATATAAAGTAGGGGCATTAATTCATGAAAAAGTTCATTTGAATTCTATAAATCAAAGTTTGAACTGCCATGCAGTTCGATGAACTGCATGGCATTCTATAACAGCAACTGTAGTATCTAGGCTAGAGCTGTCAGTCTGGTAAAGAATCTGCTTGTTATTCAAAATTGTAAAAGTTAACATTTTTGCAAACTGAAACTAGACTTAAACTTTTTTAAGTTCTAGTCGACTAAAACCGACTAAAATTATCACATATCTTAATGACTAAAATGGGACTTTCTAAAACTAATAATAATTAGACTAAATCTAAGATGGCTGTCAAAAACAACACTGTCCGATCAATGATCTGTGATTGATTTAATACAAGAAACCAACGATTGAGAGAAAATAACTGGTTATAGATTTCAGAATAGATTAAGAAATGTTTGTTATGAGGAAAATCAGCTAAATTAAAGCAACACTGCGTGACCTTTGACCCTTACATTAGAAGTACATCATCTGGTTGCCCTCTTACAGCTCATCTCTTCATGTCTGGTTAGATTTCTAACTTTTTAGACCAATTTTAGTCGTCATTCACTGAGATCAGCCTCATCTCCAAATAATTGATTTTGGATGATAGTTTGTCCTCTCAAAGCCTCCATTATCTTCATCTGAAGATTTCCTTCTGCTTCCCAGATCAGCTCAGAGACGCTGCTTACGGCACCAAGACTCAAGTCTTCAAGGCAGAGCTGACGGAGGAAGATGAGTCGGATGAAGCCGTCAATCTGGAGCGTGGAGAGAACCTCCTGGAGCTGCAGATAGTCGGAGCCACACTGTCTCCTTCCGCTCTGAAGGTTCTCAACGACGAAGATCCCTCTACCTTCTGCACCTACTCCTTTTACCTGTTCGAGCCGCACTCCACCCCAGTGATGAGTGGCCGCTGTCCTAGATACGGTTATACCTCCAAGTACGTGGTGAGCATGGACGACCCCTTCATGGACTACCTGCACAGGTAAATCAGACACCTGGAGATGACTGCTGGTTTTATTTGTTTTTACACCTTCAAATCACTCAGATCAGCTACTGGAAGCTCGGTGGAGATTAAACTTTTGTTGTCGCAGCTCATAAATTATGGAAAAGAGAGACTCCTCCTCTTCTTTTTGACTTAGTTGTTGATTTATTTTGATTTTGTCAATATCTGTGACATTTTGTTTTTCCATCTGTTTTTTTGGCACAGGGGCTCCGTCACGGTGGACCTGCATCAGGCGCTGGGAGTGGACTGGAGGACGCCGGCGGCAGCTCAGCTCAGGCTGCATCAGCTGCTGGAACAGGAAGGAAAGGTTTTCGGCAGCATCCCACTGGTTGGTGAGGGACATACCTGTGTATTTATCTACTGTAGGTCAGGGTCAAGCTTGAAAGGTTCGGTGTAGGCAACTGGACGTGAAGTTCTCTAGAAGACGTTTCTCCTCACATCCAAGAGGCTTCTTCAGTTTCATCAGAAGTAGGGAGCTCTGAGGTTAATATACAGTAGGTGTGACTGCCTACAGTCAATTTGATTGGTGAGTGAAAAAGCTTTTCAATACAGATCACTTTGCATCATTTTATTTCACAAAACATGAAGTAAAATGTAACTCCCATTCTGTTTAAATGAGTCGGTTTGAACGCATTTATGGGAAAATAATCTCTTTTGTAAGATCTCTAAATCTGAGAGGAAAAACCTGCCTCTACTGTCAACCAGTGGCTTAACACTGGCCAATAAAGTAAAAGAAAATAATAAAAGGCCCGTACTCATAGTCAGGTGACCTAAGCACGTTACATTACATTCACCCATTCACTCACACAGTGATGATATTTGTGACCCCCAGTGGAGCCACCAGGGGGTGGCCATGGCCACGCTGTGTGATACCCTGGCCACCCCACTGGCCAGTGTAAGCTGTAGTACCATCAGTTTAGCATTTCATCCCATTATGCATACCCAGCGACATAACATTAAAAATCACACAGTAGGGCGTGCAGGTGGCGCAGTGGTTAGCGCACACGGCCCATGATGGAGGTCTTAGTCCTTGACGCAGCTGACCCGGCTTCGAAATCGGCCTGTGGTCCTCTGCCTCATGTCTCTCCCCCTCTCTCACACCCCCTTTCCTGTCAGCCTACTTTCGAAAACAACAAAAGTCATAGAAAGTCATAACAAACAAAACTGAACATTTTAATAAGTTTCAATTTTATTTCTAAAGCGATTACCGTAATTTTCGGAATATTAGCCGCACCTGAATATAAGCCGCAGAAGCTAAATTGCATGATTTGTACATATACAAGCCGCACCGGACTATAAGCCGCAGGTTTTTTATGTTTAATGGTCCGGCTTTCTCGCTGTCGATCTGTCTCGTACCACTCGCTGTAGCAGTCTGCTTCCCGGAGGAGCTCCTCGCGATTCCCCCGCGCGCGGCTACCGTACTTGTGTGTTGAAGCAAATGTGACGTCAACATGGTGGATGGTAAAATCCATAGACTTAGGTATTACGCTAATGGCCGTTAGCTGTAAAAGTCCACAGATAAGCTGCATTGTTATATAAGCCGCATGGTTGAAAAATGGGGAAAAAGTCGCGGCTTATAGTCCGAAAATTACGGTACATAGATTCAGAATAATTTATAATCCAATAGCCATCATAGGATCCAGCCGTGTTGTAATCAGTGGATGTGAGGAAACCCAGCTTATTGAGTCATTGATTTATTTTAATTTTTTTATTAGATCTTCCTCTTGAGGAAGCATGACTCCTTCTTCCCCTTTGTCCTGCTTCTTCACCCTGTTCTGGTCTGTCCTTCTTCATATTTTATTCAGGACGAGATGAGGTGGCCCGGAACTTCGGTTCCCTGGACTACTGGCTCCAACTGAGGGTTCCCATGACAGAGACTATCCGTTTGTACCGACAGAAGCTAAAGGCTGTGGGCTTCATCCAGGCGTCTCCCAGTGAAGGCTCACAGGTACCCTGTCAACAGAAAACTTTTGACATAAACTGGTTTTATTTATTTGATTGTTTTATACATATTTGCAAATCAGGCCTGAACGGCCTTTAAGGTTACGTACGACTTATTAATCTCTGATCCATTTCTTTTCCATGTCACACTGACTGCATAGAGAGCGGTTCCGACTAGGCATGTTGAGCAGATCTACGCAGATTTTTTTTCCACTTCTATTTCCCACATTTGAATTGGAAAGATTGTGAAAAGTCTCAAAGCAGAACAGATAGAGAATGTTTATATGCTTATAATAACATAATTAGATCTAACATAATTAGATCTATATCTTAAAAAAAAAAACAAAAAAAAAAACAACAATAAATGCTGTGGGACGGTTTGTAAGCTTAATGAGGCACTGATCAGAGTTTTTTGCTCATTTTTCATAAAGAGGTGAAAGAGATATGCTGCGCTCACCTAGCATGATAAACAAAATTAAATGTGAGATTAAATGTGTAATTTAGTCTGGCCCCGATGAATGAGACATTAGAAGATTGTTGATGAGAACAACCAGTTGTTTTTCAAACCATGTGTGTTCCTATTGGCCAACGCTCTGACCAATGAGAGCAAATGACTGTGATGTAGTAAGAGCGACAGAAAGCTGGTGGGGGAGTGTAAAGAAACAGCCTGTCGGTAAAACAGTGAATACGTCCTTCTTAAAAATGAATGAGCGTAGAGCTTCTTCCTGCTCATGTTTCAACCAAAACCCCAAATCTAATCCGTCCAAAACTGATTCCAGAGCTGAGTCAAAAATCGCCATCAGAGCTGGCGGTCCTTCTCAGATGACTATGCCGAGAGAGGGCCGCTGCAGACGTAGATTGGCCACCATATTGTTGCCATAAGCTTCTTGTTAGCTTGGTTAGTTACAGTAAACACATGAAAAGATCAGAAGAAATCAAAAAACCCAAATTGTTTTGCTGGAAAGGTGAAGAATCTCTAGTTCAAAAAATTTTAATGGAATCTGTAGTTTGAAGACCTAGCCAGGAGGCTAGCTGTTCAGTTCAGGAAAGCTTATCCCAGGAGGCTAGGTGTCCTTCCTTATGTCCCTACAAATGTGTCTCTGTGGACGTGTCTCTAGGGCGGAGCGGAGGCTTTAGACAGCCAGCATTTCCCATGGACCCCAAGGTCCAACATGATTATCGTTGCTTATGGCAAAACGCATTCATGCATCCAGTGTGAAAAGGGTCTTTCCTCCTGGTTAATATTCCTATCTAGTTAAAGATTCTTCTCTGCTCAGCAGGTTTCTTCCCATTTTTATCATTATCTGCCTTCTGCAGCTGACCTGCACCAGCAGGAATGAGCTCCTCATCACTGTCCAGCGTTGCAGAGACCTTTGGTCCAGGAGCGCCCAGCAGCCCAGTCCCTACATCGTCTACAAGTTCTTTGACTTTCCTGATTATCCCACGGCCACTGTGGACGACTGCTGCCACCCCGAGTTCAGTGACCAGAAATCCTACCCCATTCTGATGGATGGAGACCTGGACCGGTACCTGAAGACTGAGGTGCTTCAGTTCTACGTGTTCGACTTCAAGGAGGAGCAGATGGACACATATGTGGGAAAAGCCAGAGTACCGCTGCTGCCTCTGACCAGAGGTCAGGAGGTTTCAGGTGAGGTAGAGGGGGATAAACAACACTTCTATATATTGGAGGGCGTTAGAGACATTCTAGATCAGAGGTAACCAATTAAAACTCAGCAGGGTCTGAATAAAGAAAATGATCAACCAATAAAGGTCCGGAGACATTTTTAATTATAATTTGTTTATTTAAACAGAATTTAACACTGAAATAAATATGCATCCATGTTATACATAACATTTTTAAATAAAAATTTTACCATTTTAAAATCTAAATTGTTTTTTGAAGTAGAGAACAACAATCAGTTTGGTATAAAGACAAATTCCTGACTCACATATTTTATAAAACACCTGAACTGACTGTTTCTTTGTTTTTTTTTTCTTTTTCTGTCTTAATGTTGGCAGTGGGCTTTTATGCTGCCCTGCAAGGCTTTAAACCTGGGTTTGAATGGAGACTAAGCCATTCTAAAGCACATATCAAGGTGCTCATTCGTGAGCCTGGATCCATATTTATTTTTGATTCTGTTCATGGTGGAGAATCCTGCTTCACAGCAGCAGGTTGAGCCAAACATCCTCTAAATGTTCAGGGTCATCTTTTCAGCACCATTTCACTTTTCTTTCACTAGCTCACCACACTTCTTTCAGCAGTCCACACTCATTGGCTAATTTGTATCATGTGTAGCCTGGTCCCGGGTGCTCTGGAAATTTTTACCATATAAACAGGAAAAGCGGCACAAGTGAAGTAAGACACTGTCGTCGGACAACATGCGGTAATTTATAAATGTTTTAATCAGGTTGGGTCTGGATTAGCCAGCAGGTGGGTCCGGGTCCAGATCCGGACCGCTAATCTGTGACCTCTGATCTAGATGGTTATGGCTGTGGGGAGGAAGTAGCTGTTGTACTGGTGTAAGATATTGTGATCATGGAAACGGAGGAGGAAAATGAAATATCAGCTTAGAAAATCCTTCCTCCCCTGAAAACCTGAATCCATTGATCTCTAATCAGGAAACCTCCAAAGTATATTGGATTGATGATCAGGCAGCTGGAGACTAAAGTCCTCCTTGATCCAAAACACCCTGAATGTTCTGACTGAGACTAACCTCAGTCACCAGCTGTTGCTCTGTTCTTCCTTTTCCTTTAGGGCTGTTTGAGCTTGCTGATCCTGAGGGGAGACCTGCTGGCTCCTTAGAGGTGATGCTGAGGTGGATGTTTGTCTACCGTCCCTCACCAGGGGTCAACATGGCAGCTGAGGAGTCTGGATTGTTGTCACAGCTTCATCCCCGTCAGCTGGTTGATCCTAAACTCGAAGAGGGGAAAGCTGAGATGGAAAAGATGGATGACCATCTGGAAGATGATGAGGAGAAGCTACAGGAGGAAGAGGAGGAGCTCAAGAACCTCAACGCCGCAGCTGCTTCTGAAGTCAGAAGTTCATCCTCAGCATCTGTTAGTAAAACAACATCTACAAAAGACTAGAAAGTGTCTTCTGATCTCTTACCACCAGGTGGCGCCGCACAGAACCAGAGGACAGAAGACTCAGGACAGGGATGGAGCAGGGGCCAAAAGAGTCACGTTTGTGGGCGTGACGCCTGCAGAGGATGAGGTGCGATCTCTGGGTTCGGCTAGATCCTTCCTCTGATCATATAGAACTATGGGACAGAATTCCTATAAAAACTAGGAAATCCATTAAATGTGACGCTGATGGTGAATAGTCAGCTGAGAAAAGAGCTCCACCCGTATTTTCTGGTTCCTCTGTTTGCTTTTCTTCATCCCAGTTTTCCTGTTCCGCAGCAGCTCGGCAGCTACAGGTTTACTCCTCAGGTATCACAGACGGGACAAACTAATTTTACACGTACGACACATTAAATAAATGCCCGTCTTCCTGAAGAGATTCCTTTCTGTCTGTGAGAGACGGATGGTTCTGGATGGAGGCAGCAGGGGAGGGGTCCTAAGCGCGAATCCTCTGTCATTAGTTAAGGCCCCCTTAACTGACGACCTTTTCTAAATGTTTGCATAGAACACCTAAAGGAGCTTAATGCAGAACTAGAGCTGCTAGAATAAGAGTTAGCTTCTGTGTTTTCAGATGTTATATCTTTTTTAATGCTCCTAAGAATATTAAGAAGTCTGACTTTATGGGGAAAATGACCCATTTGATCTGGATAACTTTTGAATCTGCAGAGCTCCTGTTTTTTTCTTTTTAAAGCTACAGTGTGTAATAATTACAGGGATATACAGTCAGAAATGTAATATATTATACATAACTATGTTAATTTATCATCATCCTACTTAGCTCAGCCTCTTAAACTTAATATTTGCGCTTGCCTTAGAATTAGATTTATTTATAATTACATAGGAGCGGTCTCGCGAGCCATGGAGGCAAAAGACATCTTTTCGCTTATGACGTAGCTTAGAGCCAAATGTAAACTAGTGATTGCGCGTAGATCGCCAAAATGTCACAACGCATGTAGAAAAAAATAACGGGTATATTTATGATCTTAAGTCTACATGGAAATCTATATAAGTACCTACACAGACTAAACAGAAATACTATCTGTAAAATTATCTATGTAAACAAACCCTCATCACTTTGAGAAGGTAGGTGATGCGGACGCCGTGGAAGACATTATTTTCCCGTGAACGCCAACAAGCAAATTTGTTGGGGGAGTAGTTGGGGGGGAGATGTTCATGTTGCTGCAGTCTGCAGTCTGACCGCTTAGATGTCGCTAGAAGTTACAATAACCGCGAGCTTTAAAAGTACCAGACTTTAACAGGCCTGTTGAGAGTAAATCATTTTAAATTTAGGATGGATGGAACAGGCTGAAAGATGTGGATCATTTCTTTTATCCTTTTTTGGCATTAATTCCTTAGTTAATTGATCATTCTTTCATGTTTTTATTTCTTGTTTTCAGAGTGAAGAACTGCATGTGAAATGATTCCTTGTTAATATGCAAGTGAAGAGTCGTCCAGAGGTCATAGTCATTCCAAAAAAAGTTAAAAAACAATCCTCTGGACTTTGTTTCCAAGTTTGAAGCCGCTTTCGCTTTCTATCCTATGTGTGCTTTTAAACGCTCTTCAAACCTTTGGAAGCAGAAAGTCCAAAAAGCACTGTGAAAAAACAATCTAGAAAAAAGTAAAAAAAATTTGCTAAAATGACATGTATTTACCCTTAATTTGAGTAGTATGTTAGATAGTTTGCCAAGG
Organism: Cyprinodon brontotheroides; assembly: GCA_018398635.1. NCBI lineage: Eukaryota > Metazoa > Chordata > Actinopteri > Cyprinodontiformes > Cyprinodontidae > Cyprinodon > Cyprinodon brontotheroides. Next base: position 28,594,103 of record JAGKQL010000004.1, on the reverse strand, counting down.
GGATGAGTATTTTTACTCTTAGAATAAGATAATTAGATAATATGCACTTGAAATAAGACAATAACATTGTGTTTTCTTATTTTAAGAAAGTGTAAATTGTAATGCTGTTCCATTGGATGCAAAATGTCTCTTTTACCTCCTCAATCCAAGAACAAATGCACGCTTTTAAGAAAAATGACTTCTAGATTTCGATTTTTCTCCAGTGAGGAATAATGTCGTTTTTTAACTTTTTTGGGACGCTTGAGTTAAGTTCTTCTATCAACGGCAGTAAAATAAAAGTTCCTCTCGGTACGTCTGAGAGGGAAAGCAAAGTGAAAACAAGAGAACGCCTGCAGATTAACTCAAAGGTTAAAAAAAAAACACCAAACCTACAACACCATAAAAAACACTGGCTAGTTATTAATATTAGCATGGTGCCTTATTTCCATGGTCTGCCTGTTGTTCTCCAGTTGAGCTCCAGTTAATGCCAAGATGGACACAGTAAAATAAATTGAGTGACTGGAGGTTTTGGAAGTTCTTTTCTACTCTGAATAATATTCAAACCAACTAGTTTTATTCATTTATGGGTTTTTGATCTTCCGGTAATTTTTTTCTGACGTTCCACATATATTTATATGGATTTTTTAATTTTATTTCCCAGTCTGATTTGGTTGTTTCTTCCAACTCCCTCCTCTGACTCTGAGTTAAAGCTTTTTCTTTTAGAGCTTTACCTCATGAGGACATTTTTGTTTCTTTCCCAGGTGAAGGAGGGAGCTCCAGCAGAGAGTCTATCAGAGAAACAGAACACAACCTTCACCCCTGATGTCCAGGTAATATTTCCGCAATGAAGAGCAGAACATGAAAAGGTAGCTCCTTTTCACCCTGATACTAAACCGTTATCTGGATCAAGTTACAGTGGAGCTTTAATGACAGATCTGCTGTTAAAAAGAATAAAAAACGAACAGGCCAGGCTGCCTGCTCGGTGTTTATCAGAGCAGCTGCTCTCTAACTTCACCCGGTTTTCCTTGCAGGTGGCATCCAGAACCCCTCAGAGTACAACAGAAGACGGCCATGATGATGCTGATGATGATGAGGAAGAGTCTCATGTTTCTGAGGGGCAGCTGGTGGCGAGCGCTCAGTCATACTCTGACGACTCTGACATCACCGAGGAAATCACTGAAGGTTAGAAAGTTGATCAGTGCAGCTAATAAAGTCTGCTTCTTCCTCATTTAGTTCATCTGCAGAGCAAGAAAAGCAGAAACTGTTCTAGAACAGTTCTGAAAGAAATGCAGAAGCAGTTTGGTGATTTAATGTGGAAAACAGACCTGACTGGATAAACAGGGAAGAGAAATCTCTAACCTGCTGCCTTCTGTTGACTAAAACACAGTTTGGTCGAGTTTGTTAAAACGAATGTTCAGATTAGAATTAACCTAAAAAACAGGGGGAGTTTTCACTTGCTTTTTACTTAATGGAATTTAGGTTGAAAAACCCCGAAGGTCATTCTTGCTTCTAAAAAGTCTCTAAATCCTGGTCTATAAGTGAAACTACAGGATCAAAGCAAGTGATACTCTAAAAGCTTCATGTACTAGAGCTAACTTTAATCAGTGCTGCTGAGTATGTGAGATCCTTAATGTCACAGCAGCAATAATCCTAGACATCATGGCTTAGTCTCCTATGTAGCTCTATCCGTCTGCAATAAGATTTACCTGGTTTCACAAGCTGGAAGCTCAAGCCCCTGTCACACCTTGACGATTTAGACAGTGTATGCCTGACGTACGAAAAATCTGGCAAAAACGCTGTAATACGTTGGATAAGTTACGGGTAGGATTGTATAAGTTGTGAGCACGCTGAAAGCTGCTGGAACATACAGGCATGTCCACATACAGCACGCATGTCCCCAGGTATGCCGGGTGTATGTATATGTTCAGGCCTAGGTAAACCCCTATGAGTAAATTTTGTGCATAATTTTATCAAAAACGATTCTCAACACACACATATCCACTTTATTCGACGCGGTTCCAGACGCATCAGCGAACATGTTTCTAACGTACAGCTACTCTATAATGGTGTATTGGCAGCGTTTCACAAGAGGACACTGTCAGTTCTCCTCCAAACTGCATCCCCATCATAGGGCGAGCAAGAAGGTGAGTGTGATGGATCCTCCCTGCGTTCACGCCAACAACCAACAAACTTCCTAGCAGAAATGATGCTGAATTTTGCTGCGACTGCAAACCTTCTTTCTTTCTTTCTTTTTCTTTCTTTTTTTTATTTTGTTGGCGGTTAACAGCAGCTAAGTTAATATCAAAGACATCGTTTTACGCAGACCGGTGCCTCCGGGCACAATGCTGCCCCCCTCAGGACACTGACTTGCGCATCATTTCATGGGCTTTACGCTGCTGTGTGTCATGCATAAGTTAGGCTGTCGTTGGACATAAGTTCTGGACTTGTTATGAACACTCTATGTATACGCCCAAAATTGAAAAAATACATAGAAAGTTAAGCTTATGCCAGAGATTTTGGAGATTCTGGGACGTCAGGCATACGCTGGCTAACTAGGCAAGGTGTGACTGGGCCCTAAGAATGAAGGCAGCTGATGGCAGCGGAGCCTAATTTTCCAAATAATTCAGGAATCAGGAAGATATTTCAACTGGAACGCTCCTGAAAGGCTTTACTATGATTCAAGAAGTCAGGCCAATAAGACCCCCTAATGCAGGCATCCCCAAAGTCGGTCCTGGAGGGCCGCTGTCCTGCAGGTTTTAGAGGTTTCCTTGCTCCATCACAGCTGATTTTAATTACAAGCTGATTTACAGGCTTTTGCTCAACTGCAATCACCATAATCAGCTGTGCTAAAGCAGGGAAACCTCTAAAACCTGCAGGACAGCTTTTGCCCTCGAGGACTGACTTCTTGGGGATGCCTGCCCTAATGGATAGGCAAAGTTAATAAGCTCCGTACTAGTTCTAGTCTAACTACAGCCAACATGGCTGTCTGATGTATAATACGCCATGTTTGTTTATTCAAAAGCCTGTTGTACCAAGGAAACTATAAAATAGGCTTTCATAAAATTTTGTTGTTGGAATAATGAACTAAACATGATCCATGTAAGAGCAAATATGCACCATGATGTGAGAGGACACATCTGAACAAATCATAAAATGTATTTCTTATTTTGGGTTTTAGCGGTATTATCCTCACTAGATAATTAAGGAATGAAGATTATTATAATTAGTAATATGTATAGTTTAAGTGTTATTCTAGAAAATGTGTATTAAATGCATTTATTATCATTATGCTAAACTATTAATACATTTAAATGATTTAAAAATGATCGTCAATAATTATTTATACAATATATTGCAATCAGGGCCGGATTTAGGAGATGGGGGCCCCTGGGCTAGAGTCAAAAAACAGGTATATATATATATATATATATATATATATATATATATATATATTTTTTTTTTTTGTGTGTGTGCCCCTGTTTGTTTTGCTTTAGAGGATGAGCAGAAAATGACTGAACAGTAAGTTTTGACAACTTATAACTATAATACGCCAGTTGTCATATACTATATATAACTATGAACTATATTCTATATATACTATACCATATATTGGTATTGAAACTAGTATGTGATGTTTGCATCACAAAATAAAATCACTGAATAGTGAACACAAACTATAGAACAGATTGAGTGCAAGAAAATGCACCGAACAAATATACTTTTACAAAGCAAATCGAGTAAAACAATATTTATACAAATATCCCCAGCATTTACAAGTCCAAATAGGTACAAGTGGAATATATTAAAACTCAAACTTTTTCTTTGGTTATAAAGTTCTTGGTAAATAGTGGAGGAAATAAATGTCAAAAAAGTGCTTCTCTGCCAGTCAGACAGAACATGGATATAAACAATATCTTCTGGGAAAAAAAAGATCAGGCATACTGTAGTTTTCAGAAAATATCCTGACCCAGGTAAGTCCAAAGTGCTGCCCTCTGAAGGATTTTCTACAGCCCCCGGTTCTCAATAAAAGCAGAGGTGGGTGCAAATGAACCATTTTCATCTTCTAGACCAAGGTTTTTACAGAGAACATCTTGAAAAATATGAAGAACAAAATACAGATTTCCATTTATTAATGACACTTTTGCATTCAACTTCTTTGTAGGAACTCGAACCACAAACACGACCTACATTAACTCAAAAGCAAACCAAATAAGAAAACAATACTAAACCCTGAAAAGTTTCAAACTTTGAGCCTGTCTTATAATGCAGACATGCACAATCTTTGTTTTGTATCTATCATTTAAATTTTTACTTTAATTTAGCAGATAAACTTTAAAAAAGACCAAGTTTGTTTTCAAATAATTTTACAGCCCCAAAGTTCTTTTAACATAATTTTAACCCTCATGTCAAAAAGTTCCCGGGATAACGGCGAGCACAGCGTTCATTTGATTCACCATGTTTTCCACATCGGCTGTGAGATGGGCACGCATGGAGTCACATATTAACAGAGATGGTGATGAGTGGAAAAAAACACCTGGTCTCCTCACATACAGCTGCCTCAGCCACTCTTTCATCATCTCCTCGCCCATCCATCCCTTTTCATTTGCCTTAATATCATATGCGTCATCAGAGCGCTGTGTCTGTCTCTGCTGTCAGCTCCCAGATCTGCTTCTGATTGGTTGATGCGGCGCGTCCCAGCAGCAAAACTTCAATTTTTCCATCTCGAAGCTGCAGCAGCTGCTGGCGGATGCTTAAACGCCCCGACGTGCAGCGCCTGCTGCTCAAAAACGCGCTGTGGGACCTTTTGCTGAGTTCCTGCGCTGCGGCGTCAACCTTTGACTTTGCATGTAACTTCGCTGCTTCTGCTGCGCTCTGCAGCGGCCCGGTTCACACCGATGTGTCGGCGGTTGAATAACAGCGAAGCACAGCATTCATTTGTTTCACCATGTTTTTCATCATCAGCTGTGAGATGGGCACGCATGGAGTCACAGATTAACAGCAATGGTGATGAGTGGAAAAAACACCTGGTCTCCTTTCACCATCTTCTCAATGAGGGGGTCTCAAAGTCGCAGTTACAACACACATAGGGCGACCGCACATTTTGAGGGGAAAAAAGCGTTTATGTGGCGCCTTTATAGTGCGGAAATACGGTAAATTCTTACACTATCCATTCACAAAATATAAAACATCCTTCGCGCCCTCGAATGCCGGGCCCCCGGCTGCAGCCCCGTGCAACTTTTAAAATTCGGCCCAGATCAAGCAATAATAAAAATATAGATTTATGAAACATGAAGATAAAAGCTCCTAGCACCAAACAGGAAAGGGTTTTTTTTTATATTTAGCAGAATCATAAATACTGTGAGACCATAAAAAGCAATTATTACCAAAAGCAAATGTCTATTTTACATTTCTAACACTGATCTGACATGGCGAAGAAAGGTGCAGCAGCTTATGGGAAAACAGCAGAAAACTCCCTGAAAATGAAAATGCAAAGACTGTTTGAAAACACATAATAGATCAAAATCTTCCACTTTTTTAGCACAAAGGCCTAGCATCTCCTGGGACTGTATTGAGTCGACCTTCAGTGAATTAGGTCAGTTTGAAACACTTAGATTATTAAAAAAACTCCTGCTTGATTGTTTGATAGTCAAAATACTGATGCTGAAAATGTTTTGTTCCTTAGATGCCTAGCGTCGCTAATTAGCTTCAGAGCTCAATTTAAACCACTAATTTGTGCAACGTTAAAATGAATCATCTCAAATATATAACATCCGACTCACAGCAAAAATACAAATGATCAAAATAAAACTACATAATATAAATTTAAGCGTTAAGGGGTTAATATTTAAAATGTCAGATTGAACCATTGGCTGCTATCCTGTAATGCTGCATTTTATAGGGTGGAAAAAAACCACACCTGAAAATAACCGCCTTCAAAGGGTGATCAGACAGCTGGAGGCCACCTCTATAGGAAATCACATGACAGCTCTGGTCTGAGTGGATGACAGGCTGAAGGGCGGACGGGTGGAACTCAAAATCTACATGAGATCCTCCAACAGAGAGCTGAATGTGTTTCTAAGCAGTTTCTGTCTGTTAATCTGGTCAAAATTCATTGTAATTGTTTAATTCAGTTTCACTACTTTCAGCATAAAGAGATGCTGGACTGAAATGTGCCGATGAGAACCCAGCCGAAAGGCATCACCATAGAAACATGTCAAAACATGATTAACCTTCATTTTCTACTCACCCCATGCTGAACAACACTCTGGGTACTTTTTGATATCTCAAATGCATCTGGAGATCTGGGAGGCTTCTTGCTGTCTGCTGACATTCAAATAATGGAGGTCTATGGCGCCCGAGGCAGAAAGGTCCATAAAGTCCACAAAAACGTGTGCAATATTCACTCCATACTGCTGGAGTCCAATGTATTCCAAGTGTCCTGAGTGGGTGGCATCCAGAATTTACTCGAAACGAAGTCATTTAGAATGTTTTTAGAGCATAAACAGTAGTGTATAGGATTTCCTAAAAGCGGCGTTCACGAGAGTACGAGTCTACGGAAACTCGCGAGACCAAACCAGATGAAAGTCGCATTCAGCTCGTCTGCTCTGCCGATATAATGCAAAAGCGTAGTCCTCAGAAATGTGCTGTTTACCTGTGCAAAAGAAAGAAACAACGAAAGAAAAATGTCTGAGGACTTCAGTGTTGAGGAAGAAAGCATGGGTTGCTTTGCCGAGCTGAATGCGCGCACTCATCTGGTTTTGGTCTGCCGGCGGTTTCCGTGGACTCGCGTGAACTTGCAGGCGCGCTTTTAGGAAATCCTATACACTACTGTTTATGCTCTAAAAACATTCTAAATGACTTAGTTTTGAGTAAATTCTGGATGCTACCCACTCCAGGACACTTGGAATACATTGGGCCAGTAGTGGAGGAATATTGACACGCGTTTTTGTGGACTTTTATGGACCTTTTCTCTGTGCCTCTCAAGCCATAGACCTACCATTATTTGAATGTCAACAGGGCAACCAAGCAGTCTCCCCAGATCTCCAGGATGCATTTGAGATATTATAATATCAAAAAAGTGTTGTTGTTCAGCATGGGGGTGAGTAGAAATGAAGAGCTAATCATGTTTTGGGGGTGCTATTCCTTTAAAGCTAGTTGGTTACTTTAAATCACTGGGTCCTAAAGTGGGGGGCACAGCCCCCTATTGGGGGCTCAATGTTATTGCAGGGCTCATGCAGCAATGAACTGAATAAATGACCAATTTTTAAAAGTAAGATAAAAACACACCATTCATGGTAATGTTGATTTCTGTAAAATAACTAATAAACATGTAAATAGTTACACTTTAGAAGTGGTATCTTTGCGATTTAAAGGAAGATTTTATTTAATTGTATCACATTGTTCTTCACTGCTGTGACTTTCCTTTAACTTAAAGAAAAAAGGCTTTATTTGAGAGCGGTGTGTGAAACTGTCTTTAAATCAAACAGGGTCACTAAGGAAAACTTCTGCTTTAGTTGGATATTCATCTAAAGCGTCACACTGACCTTGTTTTATTTTACATAACATCATGTTGTTTTACCTCTGTTGTTCCAGATGTGGAGGAAGGTCCAGCATCTGCGGGCCCTCAGAGAGAGTCCACACAGTCCGACAGCGACGACTGCATCGTTCAGGGACAGGCCTCAGGGAGAAAGGTCAGCGAACGCCTCACAGGGTTTCAGCCAAAGGTGTCTGAGGGTCTTTCCCCTCAATTCAAGAAGCAGATGTTGAAACTTTCAAATAAAATATGTGAGGTATGATCAGTTTTAATTGTGCATATATTTAATTTTCTGTTTGTGGTAAGTAAACCACCCAGACTAAAGCTGTCTCTGGGTCCTTCCTATGTCTAGACTACATTAGTGTAGTGACCGGGTTGCGGGGCAGCAGTCTCTGCAGGGACTCCCCTCTCCCGCTGTCCGGTCGGATAAATAAGAAGACGACAATAGTTTACTGACTTGTTTCTATCCTGCCTTTGAATCAGTGAAAGGCTGATTAAAGATGTCCTGGTCTGCAGCTTTCTGAGCGAGTCCGGGTGGAGGTGGTCTCTCTGAGCCTGGCGCCGCGGTCCCGGCTGGCGCGTGACGACAGCGTGGTACGGCTGTTTGTGGAGTACAACTTCCTGGATCTGCCCACTGAGGAGACCCCCCTGTCTCTGCCCAAACCCCCCCTGGGTCGGAGTATCAACTTTAACTACAGCAAAGGTCTGTAACTCTATTCAGATTAAGACATTTAATCATCCCGTCTGCATCAGTGTAGAAAATCAAAGTCAGCCTTGATTGTTCAGACGAATCATCGCTTTGATTAGAAACACTCAACTTGAGTCCAAATGCTTAATTTGAACAGGAAGTTTGTTTTCTTAAAAGTGAATTAATCCAAATGCTAAAATGAATCAAATCCCCGTCATATTAAAGGTCTCTATGAGAGTGGTGATTGTGAGCTTGTCTTTTATTGAACCACTTTGGATTCTTATGGTAAAGCTTCAGCAGTGAAACCAGCTTATTTCCAGCATGCTGGAAATATGCTGGTTTCAGTTATTGAACGTTTTACTCAGATTCTGATTCAGGGAAAGTTTCTCACAAGGATTAAAATCTGGTACAAAAGTCCAGTGAAGAGTCTCCTGAAAAAATGTTGCTCTTAAACGTCCAGGGTGAATAATTTCCTTCACAGGAATCAAACCATCAACACTGATATTCGTATGGTAGTTTGAACTGGGACATCTGAGAAAAAAGACTTAAATGTAAAATCTAACTCCCTTTATTGTCCCACAATGAGGAAATTCACTCTCTGCATTTAACCCTTCCCCTTGGGGAGCGGTGGGCTGCCTCTGTGCGGCACCCGGGGAGCAGCCTGGGGTTTAGGGTCTTGCTCAGGGACCCAGAGTGGCAGCCTGTGGGAGTGTGTGGGGCTTGAACTCAGAGCCTCCAGGACCCAAGCCCAATGCTCTAAATCAGTGATTCTCAAATGGGGGTACGCGTACCCCTGGGGGTACGTGGAGGTACTGCAGGGGGTACGTGAAGCTTTTCAAAATATATTTTAGTAGGCTCCTCATAATAAGTCTTGGGAGAAATTATTCTGTAAAAAGTTTGATAGAATCTAAATGTGTGTTCATGCACTGCATTTTATATTCAGTATTTGGTTTCAATATCCTTTAAAATAAAACGGACCCCCCACCAAGTTAGTTTGACCCACGGACCCAGCGCACTTGTTAACGACCTGTCGTTAACATGGTTACGCTGTAACTATGGAGACGTGGCTAAAGCATAGCAGCAACGCTGCTGAAAGTGCAGATGAAGTTAAAAAGAAGGCAAAACCAGAGCCAACGAAGTACAGAATGTACATGGAGAAGTATGCTTTAATGGGATTTACGTCCACGATCTCTGACATAGTTTTGACATGTTTGGTTTCGTGTTGGTTTTATAGTATGGTAGATAACAGTTCTGCTGGGGTTTGGCTTTTTTTTTTGGATCGGTCGCTGATAAATCTAAATGAAAATGATAAAAAAAAATGGAGGATCAGTAAAAGCATATTTTCTTACTGCTCCATTTTCACCAACCTTTCTTTGTTTGAACGTAACCTTCTCCCATTAGGCTGTTAAATGTTATTTAAAATGGGTTATAAAAAAAAATCCTGAATGTTGGAACTGTAACTATACAGTCGTATGTTTACATCCCTTTTTTTCATCACAGTGTTTTATCACTGCTGCTTACCTTAATAAAGGCTGCACCTTAAAAAATGAAAAGTCTAGAGAGCTTCACTAAACGAAATTTCTTTTGTTTACACTTGTTTGTACAAAATGACAAAATAAAACCTGTCTAAGTCTCTTAAGTCTTAAGTTATCCTGCTGGATCTTATTTTAATGCAAGTCTCCAGTTACAAACCATCTGCTTTTATTTTTTAAAAGCAAACCTTGTGTTATTTATTTTTCCACTCTACTCTAGCTTGTAGCTTTTGTAGCTAGCGCCTCATTTTATTATTCTATCTTTTTTTAATTCTCTTTTTTTTTTTACCTCATCATAAACTTTGCTTATTTTTCATCACACTGTGGGAATCATTATAGCAGGAGGAGGAAGTAAAACATTTCAACATGTTGGCGTGTTGCTCATCAGCTCTGGGTTCTCACAAAAGATGTCCAATAACCGTAGTTCTATAATTTAACAATAATCTGCCAAAAATAATAAGAACAGAAGAATTTAATTGAAAATTCATCAGATATGTTTTTATCAGTGAAGCAAAATGAATCATTCCTGAACAGTTAATTCAGCTGCTGTTATTTTCTATTTGCCTAAATATAAAAGTTATTATGAAACATTTTATGCTGTTTTTAACTCTAAATATTTGAATTAGCTCATCCAGGTTTCTCTGAGCTGTGCATCGTCTTTCTCTGTAAGTGAGCTGCGTTCAGAGATCCAGACATGAACGGAGAACTGCAATGAGTTTTAAACACAAACTTCTGACATTTTAAAGCTGCACCAACCTGTTGGTCTCAGTCCAGCTCTGTGAGGTCGGGTCTGATAAGCTAAACAGAAATCCTTTCCAACACCAACGCTCCTCCCTTCCTGTAAAACAGACAAAGTCAGATCAGACATTTCTTAGTGTCCCTTTTGATTTAAAGCTGCTGGAACAGCAAAAACCTTCCATATCACAGAGCTGATCAGAGCTAATGTGTTTGCTTTGAAAACATCTTTTATATGCTGTTCCTAGAGGAACAGAGCAAAGTATGCTGTGGTTTCCACACAGATTCCCATCCTCTTCCAGGAAATCACAGCGTCCGGGCAGGGCCGGCTGTGATTGGTTCTGTGAAGACATGGTCTGATAAACGGGCATCTGTCCCTGACAGCTTGACAATAAGTGTGGATAGGTCCTCCTCCTGGGTGAATGTGATCAGAACTGATGCCGCTACATGCTAAAGCCGACTCTGCTTGCTCTGAACTTTGTTCCTGCTGCAGCTCTGTGGTTCTCAGTCAGACCATCTCTGACTCTGATCCCTTCAGGATAACAGCTTGATTTGGTAGAAATCTGCAGCTCTGCATGTTTGGATGTGACTGATCAAATGGTGCTTCACCTGTTTTACCTGAACGCGCCAGATCTAAAGTCAATCGATCTTTCCAGTTTGGTTTATACTGAGCCCCTAAAGCGGGGTGTCCATCATCCACAGCCAACACCCTGCACGGTTTAGATATCCAAGTATTCTGCTGCTGTCATAAACACCTTTGTTTATAGATATTAGAGATCGACCTGTTTTTCAGTGTAGTCCTGTTTCTCTGACTGTGACAGGCTGGATGTGCTCTCTTCATCCTCTGACATGGGAGCTGGCTCGGAGCTCGTCTGCCTGGCTGTGTGTTTCCTGGGCGCTTTTACAGCTGCTTTTGTATCTCTGCTTCTGTCTCCTTGAGACCCCAATGTCGCTGTCTCAGCAGATGGCCGCTCACACTGAGCCTGCTTCTGCTGGAGGTTTCTTCCTGGAGTTTTCCCTCTTCACTGTCGCTACAAGCATGCTAGTGTGTGAGGAATTGCTCCACACTCATGAACATGGTTTAGAGCAGAGGAAATCTGAGTGACATAGAAATATAAGTGGAAATAAACTGGCGTTCCTCATTGGTTCATCCTTCACATGGCCTTTCATAAGCAAATGAGGCTGACGTGTTTTATAGTGATGATGATGATGACAGAGGAAGAAATCCCTCCAGGTTTATTGTGTTTGATTCAGATCCTTGTTGGCTGTTTGTCTTCCTGCAGTGATTCCTGTGGATGCAGAGAACAACGGAGCGAGGCGGCGACTGCTGAGGGAAGTCCTGCGAGGACGGAACGCTCAGATGGAGAGGTAAGGAGGAGAAAACGGTGAGACAGGGATTGAGACAGCTGATATGTTATGAACTCACCCTCTGAATCGATCGACCCAAGTCCATCCAGCAGATTCCACAGCTGAACTTCCTGCTACTAATCAGGTGTTTCAGCTTTTCTCTGTCCTCTTTTGGTTCAGTGAGACCATTTAAAAACCTCCTCAGATCTTCTCCCATACCGTCCATGACGACGATGACGATTTAGAACAACAGCAGTGTTCTCCTGCATACTCACCATGCTGTGGACGGCAGGTCAAACAGACTCTGTCACTCAGCCTGGAGCAGGACTCCAGTAGGGTGAAATATCAGTTTTGGTACAGCCCCTCCAAAAACACAGACATCACACATGGGGGACGGTGTCTGAGGCCTTGGCGCTGTTAGCAGTTGGTTTTTTTATCCTCCCACCTAAGCAGCATTGATGATTTGAGCTAATCACTCAGAAGCTAAAGGAGTCCTTACCTGATATCAGACGTTAAAAGCAGCGAGTTGGTCTTTGGCTTTAGTGCAGTTGAGGTCAGTTCAGTTCAGTCCAGTTCAGTTCAGTGCAGTCCAGTTCAGCTCAGTTCAGTTCAGTCAGTGCAGTGCAGTTCAGCTCAGTTCGGCTCAGTGCAGTTCAGTTCAGTTTACTGTAGTTCAGTTCATTCTACTTCAGTCTAGTTCAGTTCAGCTGTAGTTCAGTGCAGTTCAGTTCAGTTCGGCTCAGTGCAGTTCAGTTCAGTCTACTTCAGTCTAGTTCAGTTCAGCGCAGTTCAGTTCAGTTCAGTCCAGTTCAGTTCACTGTAGTTCAGTTCAGTCTACTTCAGTCTAGTTCAGTTCAGCGCAGTTCAGTGCAGTCCAGTTCAGTCCAGTTCAGTTCACTGTAGTTCAGTTCAGTCTACTTCAGTCTAGTTCAGTTCGGTCTACTTCAGTCAGTTCAGTTCAGTCCAGTTCAGTTCAGTTTACTGTAGTTCAGTTCAGTCTACTTCAGTCTAGTTCAGTTCAGCGCAGTCCAGTTCAGTTCAGTTCACTGTAGTTCAGTTCAGTTCAGTTCAGTTCACTGCAGTTCAGTTCAGTTCAGTTCAGTCCAGTTCAGTTCAGTGCACTGCAGTTCAGCTCAGTGCAGTTCAGTTCAGTCTACTTCAGTCTAGTTCAGTGTAGTTCAGTTCAGTTTACTTCAGTTCAGCTCAGTGCAGTTCAGTGCAGTACCAGTTCAGTCCAGTTCAGTTCACTGTAGTTCAGTGCAGTCCAGTTCAGTTCAGTTCACTGCAGTTCAGCTCAGTGCAGTTCAGTTCAGTCCAGTTCAGTTCAGTCCAGTTCAGTGCAGTCCAGTTCAGTTCAGTTCACTGTTCAGTTCAGTTCAGTTTACTGTAGTCTAGTTCAGTCTACTTCAGTCTAGTTCAGATCAGGGAAGTCCAGTTAAGTACTGTCCAGTCCAGTTCAGTTCAGTGTAATTCAGTTCAGTTTAGTGCAGTTCAGATTATTCCAGTGTAGTTTGGTTCAGTGCACTTCAGTTCAATGCAGTGTAGTTCAGTTCACTGGGCTTCAAGATGCTCAAAGAATCCAAACATCACAGGACCTGCTTTAGCCTCTTCTGTTCCTCTAAAGGTTCTTGCCTGAGGGGAGAAAACCTTTGCATCCAAGAAAAGTGTAAACTACCCCTAAGATTCAGTCTGAGTAAATCAGGGTTAGTTTTGGATTAATTTATATAAAAAAAAATCCCTTTTATGTTCAGAAATCGAGTTTTAAACGTTTGTTTAAAAATCAGATTTTTCATGACTGTAATAATGAAAAGTGTCACTTCATCATCCTTCATGGATACTGACATCTGACTGAATGCTGATATCATCAAAACACGCTCCACCGTTCACCATCATCACATCTTCTGATGCCGAACTGATCGCTAACTGAGGATGATGATGGTGTGTCTCCCACAGGATCCAGTTCACGGTGGTGAGCGAGCCGCCGGAGGAAGAGGAGCAGGAGAGGGAGTGTGAGGATGTGGGCGTGGCCTACCTGAGGATCCCTGAGGTGGTGGAGAAGCAGGAGGACGTTGTGGAGGCCAGCCTGAACGGTCAGCACACACTTCCCCTCCTTGCTAAGTGTAGTGAGGACCGTGTGTTGATTCTCATTGGTTTTAAGCCCTGTTTGCGCCCTGACCCTGATGCGACGTCAGGGACGCGCTTTGAGCATCAAAAAAGCGCCTGCTGCTTCATTTTTTATGCTTGTCCACATTAAGTTCAGACGTGCCTCCAGAGCAGTGTTGGGGAGTAACGGATTACATGTAAAGACGTTACGTAATTTAATTACAAAAAAAGAGTAACCGTAATTCGTTACAGTTACAATGAGAAAATATGTAATTCAGTTTCAGTTACTTCCGAAAATATTAAGAATTACAAATTTAGTTAAATTTTTTACAAAATAGAAAAGAAAACCTTTGACTTATTTTTCTGCTGTTTTACATATTCCTTTAGCATCAAAATGTGTTTTCTCGCCACGCCGCTCCTTGTCTCTCGGTCATATTTGCTAATTTTGATGATCCATCCTGTGCTTATGAAGCAAGGCAAGGCAAGGCAAGGCAAGTTTATTTGTATAGCACATTTCATGTACAGAACAATTCAAAGTGCTTTTTTACATGCAAAAAATATTTATGCTAAAGGTAAAAGCAGAAAAAACAATTAAAAGTGATTCAAAAATTAAAAACGTTTAAAATTAAAAAGAGAGAATACAGAGACGGGCGAATTTTAACTTTTGAATAAAATCTACGTAAATGCAGCTGAGAACAGGTGGGTCCTTGAGGAACAACAAGCGAGCAGATGGTTCTATTTCAGCTCAAGCAGCACATCAAACAGTGATGGGCAGTAGCGCCACTACATGTAGCGAAGCTATTAGTTTAACTACATGCTCCAGTAGCTTGACCGTAGCGTTGCTGCTTTATTTATCGAAGTAACTTTTCCTGTAGTGACGTTATTGCTTTGATCAAGTAGCGACGTAGCGTCCACAAACGCTACAAAACCCAGGACATAACTAAGAAAGAAACCAGGTTTTCTATTTTGAAACAACAGAGTTATTCGTTGGACATTCACTCATGAGCCTCTGGGCGTTTCTCAATATAAGTTCTTGAGCGTTCTAGTGTGCTCGTGTACTGCGTGACACGTCATCAGCCTCAGCCCGAGTAGATGTTCCAATTTCGAGACCGCCAGATCGGTAGTGAACCAATCCGGATCATTGTTCTCGCCCTAACCCTCTTTATCGAGTATGCATCAGAGCAGACTTGTGCGTTCTTCAGACTGACCCGCTTCCCCAGAATGCCCAGCGGCCACAGCTTTTGATTCGCAGACAGAGCTCACAGTGGTAAGTTAAACATTCCTTTTTCTGCTGCTGTTGTTCTTCAAAAGTATCGCTTTGAAATCGTTTGAGGCGCATAACATTATACATTGAAGCTTCCCTGTGTGGCCTGTTTACAGAGTTAGTGCGAAATTAAAAAAAGTCCGATGCGTTAGAGCGGACCAGGAAGTGACCAGCAGACCTCGAGAGGGTAACCGCACCTCAGGCTACCCCACCCGCCTTGTAGTGCACTTCTCTCGGTCTAGATTATGTGTGAACTACCGCCCGTTCTGATGGCGGTTTTTTGCGGTTCGGTCATTTTTTTAAAATGTTTTTTAAGCTTTAGAAATTAAAAATATTGTTTTCAAAATGTTTTGTGTAGGAATAAATAGTTTTGACTGTTAAAGAAATGCTAAAGAACGTTGCATGTGATGACGCCACGAAGTACGCTTGAAACCCAATACACATATTGTATCAGCTAGCACAATGCAGTTCGTGCTCTCGTCAAGTCCGATCTTCCTGCGTTCTCACCAAGAGCGGATTTGACGCGAACGCGAAGTACGCATCGCGCTCTCGTGAATTGAAGAACGCTTCTCTATTCTGCCTCTCCTGTGTGTATCTATGAAACATGCGCATGCGCAGCTGCAGTGGAACTCAAAGAATGACACACGCAGAGCACAGGATGGAGGAGGAGACAGGAGCAGAGAGAGAAAGAGCAGCCAACTGTCCCTACCACACCGTGGCCTTATCTTCAGAGATTATGAAACTTGTTGAATCCTCAGATAAAAAAATAAGTGTACAGATGTCTGCTTTGCAATAAAAAAAACTGTTGTCAACGTGCTGGACATCCAACACTAACCTGAGAACTCACATTCAGGTGAATCACTAATTTCCCACTCCTGCAGTATACAAGGAGGGAAATTAGAGTCCAATAAGGTGACCGCTGTAGGAAAGAAGTGGTTTCTGAACCTGCTTGTGTTAGTCTGCAAACTGATAAGTAAATGGTAGAGCCTGGGAGAGGAACAGAAAAGAGTATGGCCCGATGAGAGGAGTCTGAGAAAATCTTCCATGCCTGCTGCTGCTGGCATCTCTTCTTGTGGACATCCTGTGATTGCCTAGTTCCCTCTCAGCTTAGTGCTTTTTAAAGGTTCACATTCAGTTCTCAAAAATTAAATGTTGAACATGGGTTAATACTCATTAAAACCTTAAAGTATTTAAAAAGTAATCAAAAGTAATTAGTTACATTACTTTTTAAAAGTAATTGAAAAAGTTACACTACAATTCCATTTTAAACAAGGTAACTTGTAACTGTAATGGATTACATTTTTAAAGTAACTTACCCAACACTGCTCCAGAGCATCATTCATGCTCCTAAAGTGCATCCAGTAAAGTGTGTCCAGATGTGTGTGATTCTTCTACTGCTCCGAGAGCAGCTTTGCTATCTTTGCTGTAATCAGTGGGTAAAAAATAGTTTTAATGTATTTTTAAGTGAGAAAGTCCACCTCAAAACATCATCTGTGCAGTCAGTTCATCAAGATTATGATCCAGCCTTTAAATATTATTTTGCTGTCTGAGCAGAGCAGACCTCATACCGAAGGTGCGCTGTCACTGGGAATCCAGCAACAGCTGGTTTTTAGGTGTTTCCTTTACAGTTTGTGGCGAATGGAAGTAGATGTTAGCATTTTCAGGTATGTGGTTCAAACTGCAGGCACCAGAATAATAAATTGGAACATTTATAATTTAGTCGTTAATAAACTGTTTCAGAGGAGTGATCATAGCGATCTGCATCAGCAGTGCTGTCTGTTTCCCTGCCAGCTCCCACATCAGCTTCTCTGATTGGTTGATGTGGCGCGTCGAGCAGCAAAAGTTCAATTTTTCCAACTCCAGCATCTGCTGCTTGTGAAGCGTATCGCGCCCTTCAGAAGCTCATGAGGCGCTGCTTCGGCTGGTCAGATGCTTTAAGATGCTCTGCTCCTGCTGCTTGAGACGTGCTGCTTGACCTTTTGATATGTTTCAACCATAGAGTTTGCATGTAAACCCGCTGCTTCAACCGCGATGGGTCAGAACGTAGCACAATGACACTAAAGGCCAGAAAAGCAAATCCGATTTTGCGTCTGATCTATGGGAGAATTATCAAATATATACAATGCAAGAAACTTTATAATTTCAACTTCAAGGAAAATTTCCATCTTTCGGCACTCAAAACTTATAATATGCACACTCAAAACATGAGCTCTCTCTCAAATATTTTCTCTTCTCTCAAATCTTTGTTTCTTCTCTCCAGATTTTAATGGCTTCTGCACAGATATTTTCTCTCCTCGCTTTTATCCTTTTCTCTTCAGCGGCAAAATCGCTTCTCAATTACGCTTCGCAGTTCGGCTTAAGCTCTGCTTTGCGGACTTTTTAACTCTCTCTCTCTCAGATTGCAGTTGGATGGTAGCCTAGCAACCTTGCAGCCAATAGAACGACAGCCCCCGCAAAGAGGGTGCGGCTTTGTCTAACTCTTACTGGGTTGCCTTACCGACAATAAAATGGCTTTTAGTTTAAAAGCTATCCATTTTCAGACGTGACGTGATGTGAACAGAAAAACTCCCGCCTCAGAGTTTCTCGTCACTGAATAAAAAAAAGTTTGCTAGTCAGGGGTAGATGCTAATTCTGCCTCCAGCAGAAATTAAGTGACTTTTCATTGGTGATTCTTGAATCGCCCTTTATTATTTCCTTTTTTTTTATTTTCCTGATTGTTGTTGTTTTCTTATTTTAATAGCTTTTAAATTAAAAAAGCCAATTTGTCAGTAAGGTTTATCACAGGTACACTCAGTAGAGTTAGACAAGCGCCACCTTTCCGAGGCTGTTGTTCTATTGGCTGGAAAGGTTGCTAGGCGACCCATCCCATCCAATCTGAGAGAGAGCAAAGAAAATCCGCGCAAGCAGAGCCTCTGGGTTTGGTGTAGCCGTAACTGAGACTTGAGCAGAGCGCGGTTTGTGCGCCAAGAGAAGGAGGCAAGTTAGAGGAGAAAATATCTGTGCAAGAAGCATTATCATCTGGAGAGAAGAAACAAAGATTTGAGAGAGAAGAGAAAATATTTTGAGAGAGAGCCCCGATGTTTTGAGTGTGAGCATTATAAGTTTTGAGAGCAAGAAGATGAAATTCTTTTCTCAAATTGAAATTAGGTGCTCTTGCATTATGGCAGGATAATTCTCCCATACTGATCCTACAGACAATCATGTCAGACAAGGTCGAACGTATAGCGCTCACCTCTCTGCCTCAGTCAGCATATTAACCGTCCAACTGCAGTGTTTTTATTTTTTTAGATGTAGATCATAATGTTTTTAATATAGGCATATGAACATTCTCTCTATCTTCTGGTTTGAGATGCTGCACTGACTCACTTCGCATTGCTTTACAAGCCTTTGCTTAATTCAGAGTAAGGTGGCGCTGTCTCGCCCCACGGCTTAACAGGAATTGCTCTTTCCTGCATCCTTCAAGCAATGGCTGCTAGTTTTAGGCAATTCAAACATTTGTTGCTTCCAGTGGCGCGTTATACTAGAATCAACGTTCAGGGTCTTGTTATGAGTGGTCCTAGATAGAAACCATGGAGAAATCCTTGGTTGAAATTTTAAGCAAATTTGTGGACAGTTTTCCAATAAGTGGGATGTCTGGGTTTTATCTTAGCCTTGACATTTGTTGGATTTATATTCCATTCTTAAACACACATCAAGACTTACTGTAGTAGACATTTTTCCCCACTTTCCTTGATGGGCCCTTGGCTTGTCCTTAGCTGGTCCCCTATAATTCATTTTCAAACATCAATATTAGTACTAAAATATTCTTTCTGTCATGATTTGTGGACATTAAGATCTAAAGAGAAGAGTCATCTCCTGCTCATACCCTGTAATACAGTGAAAGGGTGGAGTCAGAGTAAAAAAAAATATGCCAGAGGGGGTCACTCCAGTGGCCGGAAGTAGGAGAAGATTTTGCTGGGGCTTTTTTTATTACTTCATAATCTGTCCAAGGCCAATGTGGGAAATTGTTTTAATTTGTGTACAGCAAACAGTGGGAAATGAAAGAAGCATCTGATTGGAGATTAAAAAGTCGCACGAAACCGGTATGTTCAGGCCATAACCCTAAACCTGACCGTTAGCAGTTTAGGAAGGGCAGGCTTAACATAATCCCCTAAAGTGGTCCTCACTCTGATGCCAAAACAGGACTAAACACACAGCAGGGTTTCCTACATGTAGATGACTGGTCTCACTGCCACAGCACAATAAAAGCCTCCGCACCTTCAGACTGAATAAAGAAATATGTTAAAAGAAAAGCTCCTGATGGTTCTGGCCTGCATTAAGAAGCAGGATGACAAGTTTTTTTTATTTTTAAATCCTGTCGTATAATCAGTGTTGTTTATTTTTCGTTATCTCATACAGGCCAGTTAGTTATATGTCAGTCAGCTTGAACACCTAAATTCGGCCAATCATATATCAACACTCATCTGTCAATCATTTCTTCGCTCATAGCATCTTGATTCATATGTCGCGAGTAATATACGCAACGTTGAAATCAGAATCCTTCCCTTTCCTGCATTGAGTTGGCGTCCCAGTGTTCAGCGGGGATGGACGTCTGTGTCTTCAGCAGGCGTAGAGCTAACAGAACTAGCAGCGCTGATTCGCAGGCAAGGGCTCAAACATGTACGACTGGAAGCCTTCTACACCAAACCAAGCTTCTGCGCCCTGGCGCCCTCTTCCACAACAACTTCTGTCCCCTTCGCTTCCTCCTCTAAATAATCGGTATGACGGAGGAGACTCATCCACCTCCTCCGACACTAAACTCTCCTCCTCTTGCATGTTTCCTCTGTCCATAGCGCTCCTCGACAGCGTCGCTTCTAAGTCACCAATTTAGTGCTACTTGGTCCCAATGGAATTTCCCATTGGGAACCTGCTAGCTTAAGATGCTAACTGGTTAGCAAGATGCTTAAGACAAATCGACCACAATCAAAAGGCTTGCGAACCTTCCGCCACCACAATCCTGCCTCCTTTATAAACAACCACTCACCTTCCCTTTATTCACTCGTGTAAAGTTTGGCAACACTCAGGAGAATTTAGAAATGCAACGGTTGGAAGAGCTGCTTCCCTACGACTTTTAACGTTTATATTTCTTATAAAACTAAAGGGATAAACTATAGGGATAAACGGGGATTGATTAACTGCATCACTGTAGTTAAATTATCCAGGTTCTCAGAGGTTCTGTGTGGTTATGCTCCTTCCTCCCTCATTTGTTGGTTGTCATGGCGATTGTCTATAAATATCTGAACCAAACACTCTGATTAACATTAAGTCGAAACCTTTCAGGGCTTCTCAACCATTGAGATCAAATTAATCCCAAGTTATAACTTTAGAACAGAAGGATGAAGGAAAACTATTTTCTGTCCAATTTTGATGCATTTACTTTTTTATAAACCGTTTTCTTTTCAAAATGAATTTTGTTTTCCAACAGCTGTAAGATGATGTGACTGACTGACTCCAAACTAATATCTAATCCTTATACAGGAGTGGAAATATGATCCAGACTGGCTGCTCACCTCCTAAATTACATTACGTTCCTCTGCTAAGACAACAGGGAAAATCAGATGCAGTAACCCTTTTTAACCTTAAACAGGCAGTTTAAGACACAAAAACAGGATTTCAGCAAATCTGCAGTAAACTGAAAATAATGCCTGGAACATGTAGACAGCATTAGAAGACATCTATTTATACAGTTTATGAGCAAAATAATGTTGATTTAAGGGTGAGTCGCCCTTTAAATCAGGGGTTATAGCTGCCCTCCTCTGAAGGCATCATGATATGGGCCCAGAGTTTGGTTTCCTGGGAACCCAGCGATCAGCACAGACCTCTGAAGGACTCCCAGACTCTGGGAGGCTGTCAGTCACGCATCTTCTGTCCTTCTTATTTAACTTCCTGCTTTGATGAATGTTTGTCAGATTTTTTAAATGTGCAGAAATGTTTCAGACTGGCATCAATCTGAAGCTTTTGTTTTAGCCGAAAGTCTCCAGATCTGTCAGGCTTCATCTGCTGGTCTCTGTGTGTTTGCTGCAGTGCTGGACATGGAGGACAGCAGCGAGGTGGTGGGCCAGCTGACCGTGTCCTTAGAGGGCCTGGAGGCTCTACGGGCCATCATGGAGGACCAGGACAAGGAGTGAAGCTGCAACTGCTTTTATTTTCAGGAGATATTCTCTATTCTGCTTTGTCTGAGAATAAAGAGAGATTCAGGTTAGCACGCTTTGGTCTGCTGTGATTCTGAAGGTCCTGCTGAATATTCCACCACAGGAGACTTTAATGTGTCTGGTTGGAGCAGAGGTCCGTCTGTTGCTGGATCTTTCTGGACTCGGCTCCAGAACTATGACGACCCATCAGGAAACCATCCAGCAGCTGCCAGTGGATCGGGTCGGTCCTGAATGTATCAGAACTCAGGAAAAAGCTGAATCTCAGAATCTCAGACGAAGAAGGTTGTTTGTTCCCTTGTGCGTTGCAGCTTCCTGCTGAGTGTTGTTGTGGCGAAGCTCATTGCAGATCGGCCGCATTGCCACCAAACTGGGCAAACAATGCAGGAAGACAAACCTATCCAACATTCCTGTCCACAGAGGTAAAAGGTCCCGCTGTCCATCAGCACTAGAAAACCACCAACAGATTTTCCATCCCAGTCTGACCAGTTTGCACCGGGATCATCCGTAGAAGCTGCTCTGGTTTTGTTCTGGAGGTCCGTTGGATCAGTAAACCTGGTTCCTCCTACGTCTGACAGGTGAAGAAACGCCTGAATGATCCTCCTCAGATGATGTGAAACGAACATTTCCGGTCCGTCCATCTTTTCACGTCAGCCTTGGAAAACTAACGTCTGTTTTGTGCCTTGAATTATTTTCCTGCCAAGTTTTGAAGGGTATAATATTAAAGCTTGTTTCTTCAGAATTCAAACATGTCTGTCCTCAGAAATGAACCATAAAATAAAGGCAAATTATTTTTATTTTAAATTTGTGTTTGATTTTCTTACTTTGATATAAAAATATGTCTGTTTCCAAGTTTTAAAAACATTTGTGCAGTTTTTCTTTATTTGTATTTTAACAAAGTTTTGGGAAACTTGAGTCGAACAAGAGTTTCCTGTGCAGACGACCAAAGTGTGGCTGCAGATGGAGTTAGGTTGGTGCATGTGGGGGGGGGACTTGTATAGAAACCAGAATGAGAATAATTTTTTCCAATTTCACCATCCAAATGAGGACCAGTTGTTGTAAATTGAGGACACATTTTGCTAGTTCTCAAGAATGTTATTTTTTGCTCATGGGCCTAGGTTTTGCATAGGGACCATAGGGACATGTCCCTACCAAAATTTTGAACCAACCTAATTGTCCTTACCAATAATTGGATGTGAGCAACATGTTTATAATTTACAGCAGTAGTTGTTGCAGCAGTGGCTTCTTTCCTCTCGCAGCTCCTTCCCTGCCTGCTCTCTCCTGTCCCTTTCATGTATCAGCCGCATGGAACTGTGCTGCGCTGTTTAACTCCACTCTCATTGGTTGTTCTGCCTTAGGTTGCCGCCTTCTCTCTCTCTTGATAGGCTGTTTTCTAGTCCGTCTATGCTTGGAGCACAAAATTGAAAAATTTATTCACACTAGAATGCTAGCGGTTACTACAATTAATATTAGGCTGCAAAACTAGTCCCAAATAAAAAAAAAAAAATATCGTGTGCAATAAAAACAAAAACCTTTTTTTTTCTTTTTTAAAAATCAAAATATTCTGAGTCAGCCAGGAGTTCTGAAAGACTGCTGGGAAAAATGGGCAAATATCAAGGCTGTAAGCCATCAACATTTCTGATTCTTAGCCACAGCCAACTAAAAAGAAAATGTGAGGGTTTCCTTTTTACCGATATTTAGTTGATATTACTGTTTTCATTTTTTTGATGACTCTTTGATTCAGGTATAATTATTAGCAGGTGTTATTTATCTTATATAGAGTAGCCTATAACAACAAGAAATGTTGCCTAAACATCTGCTATTTTTTGTTTAAAAAGCATAATTAGGGTTCCACATAATAATAATAATTTAATTGACGATTTATACTTCTAGAAATAGGATACAAGACAAGAACAAACAGAGGAAGAATATTAACATTGGATTTTATTTTACATAGATTTCCACACAGTCTATAAGTAAAATTAGTACAAACATTAATGTCTGGTAAAAATGCTTGAATCTGACTGTTTATTTTGGATATTATTAAATTACAGATAAGATAGGGTTATATTGTCTTTTATAATTGTTAAAAGTGATTTTTATATTTTAATACACTTAGGCTCATGCTCAGTGTTGTGTAAGCAATATAGGACAATGATAAAAGGTTGTGTTACATTTAATCCTTTACTATTAAAAATGCACTGATACATTATATGATTATAGGAAACACAGATATGCAGTAATAATGATGCAGGGCAGCTTGTAGGTGAAACAGCTGCCCTTCAGTGCTTCAGGTTATGTCTAAATAAACCAGGTGAAACTAAAATATTTCCTCTTGATTCTGGATGAAGAATATTGACAGACAAAAACATTTTTTTATCTTATATATTATATATATATATGTTGTATTTTTAAAATTTTGGTATAATTACTGATCTAAGTGGGTTTGCTTTGTCAATTGAGAAAGGCATATTTTACATTTGATTATGTTTTAGAGTCTCTATTCTCAGTTAATGATGAATCACTCTCACTAAATTAGTTGAAGATTATTGAAATAATCAATTAATACGATTCATTTTTTTCAGTTCCAGATAAAATACATGAAATGGGCTACACAGAGTAACTACAGCCCAGATGTTCCACTTCTATAGTGAAGTTAATATTTTAATGAATGTATTATTTTGCTTGATACAGAGAGAGAATAGTAGGTAAAAATATAAGAGTGGGGTTTAACTCTGCACAATTCTATATCTTAAGAAAAAACTGTATTTACCTTCTCTCTTAGTCGTTCAAATGAAACCATTTTCAAAGTGGAAAACAGTCCTAATTCCACATTCATCAGAGCCGGTGATACTTCAAACATTCATAAACAGCATCTAATGAGTGTAGTGCTTATAAAAAAAATTTTAATGTAGCAAAAAGATGCTTTTCTCTTTTAACAATGAATTCCTCTTATCAGTACGGATCCTCACGCCATGCATAAAAAAGGACATGCATATTGCATAGCACCAATGACAACCAACTGATAGTGTCCCTTCCAAAGTTCAAATCAAACCTACGCCCTTGATTTTGCTAATGGTTAAGTTTACAACTAAGATTACAATTAGGTTCTGGTTGGGGCGAGATATGCATTGGTAATGGTGGGTTTAGGTGTGATTTTACAGTTAGGCCATAGAAAGGGTTGAAAATGACAGAAAATTCAATGGGAATCAACACGTGGTCCTCACTGCATATAGCAGAACAAACACGGATGTGGATGTGTGTTTATTATATGGTGGGGAGCATTTACTATTAATCTTAGCACATCTTGGTTACTCTAGTGGGGACCGATGTCTGGTCCCCATGGGTACAAATGCTGTTTTAGGGTTAGGGCTAGGTTTAGGACTAAGCTCTGAGTTGAGTTTAGGGTGGGGTAGGAGTATGAACCTGTAATGGTTAGGGTAGGGACACGTTTAGGCAGTAGAAATGGGTTAGAGATGAATGGAAGTTAATGGAAAGTCCCCATGAGGATAGAGAGATGTGCTTGTGTGTGAGGCGGTGGCAGGATGTCTGCTGCAGCTGACCAAGGCTGGCCCTCAGAACAGCAGGAGGAGAAGGAGAAGCAGACGGACATCAGAACCAGAGCAGCTGAGGACCGAGCAGCTTCCACTGCAGCAGGTAAAACTCTTTCCTTCTGCTGACAGAATAGATTCATGTTGGAGTTTATTTCAGTGCAAAGATAGTTAAAATTAATACATTATTTTAAGAAAAAGCAGAAATAAAGACTAACATAGCTTTTTGCATTTGGTTCAGAGCCAGAATTAGAGTTCTAACAGGTCTATGTTGAGTTAAGCTCAAGGTGGACGAAAAGGTTCTGCTGGATCCAGTCTGGTGGTTCCAGGGAATCTGGATGGACTTTGAGGAATTCTGTTTATTCAGGGTTTTTTTTCCTACAGGGAATCTCAACTTTCATCTTTAACGTTTGCTCCATGCTCTCAGTTAAATCTGCATTAAATCAACATAATATTTGCAGATTTTTTGTTAATAGTTTTTGAGTTTGGCACTAATCCCAGATTTATGAAGTGAACTTGGTTCTAATTTGTTTTTCATAATTATTCTTTCATTCAGTAAAGATAATCTGATCTGTAAAACTCAGTCAAAAAATAATAAATTGTAAAATTCAATCTGAAAAAGAAAAATTTGAAAAAAGTTATACAATATAAAATATGTGTAAAACATTTGAAAAAAAATAATATTCTATACATGTTCTTTGCTTCAAACAATAAAGGAACAAAAGTAACCCCATGGAAATCTGACTAACTTCTTCAAATCCTGTAATCTGAGATTAAGCAGCCCTAATTTCACATCTGAAAAAAAAAATGTAATTTTTAGTGCCACCAGATAAAAACTTAGGCTGTAACATACTTTGTGACGCATTTAAACCAAACATTTTGATCAAGCCTAATGGATAAATACCTCTCCATTTTCCAGTGGGAAGTGATATAGACTCATCTATTTTGGATAAACTTGTATATATTTTGTACAGTAATTTTAGAGGATTAAGGTTTATAAATCCTCTACACATTTGTAGACCTGCTTCATTAATCTTAAATCTGTCTTTTATTATAGACCTAATATGTTGATATTGTCGAAATGTCTTTTTTGAAATTCATACTGTGAAACTAAGCTGCAGAATTGGATAAAATTATTTCCTTAAATTAATGTTCCAAGAATTTAATTCCTTTAAAGAGAGAGAGAGAGATTTTGATTTTAATAACTCATTTATTTTCAATAAATAATCGACACAGTATCACAAACTATGTAACAGGAAATTCAACAAAAAAGAAAAAACATACACCACAGAATAAATTACATTAACAATATTCCAAAAATGAGTTCTCCTCTTACCACACTACAAATTACATTGCCATAACTCCAGATGTCACAAAAAGTATCTAAATCTGAAACTGATCTGTGAAAATTAAATTCAAGCCTAGACTTCTCCAGATTAATAAATAAAGAAACTAAATCAATATTTGACTCTTCCACCACCTTCCTCTTTCTACCTATGAAGATGGCCACTTTAGCCTGTCCTAACAAAAAATTGATCAATCGCCATTTACTCATTTCTTGATGTATGAATTTAGATATACAAATAAATCCATGTTTAGTGAACATTTTTTCCAAATCTGTTGAAAATACACTCACCGGCCCGCGTGCCCCATACCCCAATGCTTGAGGTTGGACACACTTTTGTTGGCCTTCAGAACTTTTACCTCAATTCTTGAGGTGGCATAAGATTCAACAAGGTGCTGTAAAGAAGCATTCCTCAGGGGAGTTTGGTCCATATTGACATGATGGCATCACACAGTTGCTGCAGATTTGGCGGCTGCACATCCATGATCTTGAATCTCCGTTCCACCACATCCCAAAAGATGCTCTATTGGATTGAGATCTGGTGACTGTGGAGGCCATTTGAGAGTACAGTGAACTCATTGTCATGTTCAAGAAACCAGTCTGAGATGATTCCAGCTTTATGACATGGCGCATTATCCTGCTGAAAGTAGCCATCAGAAGTTGGGTACATTGTGGTCATAAAGGGATGGACATGGTCAGCAACAATACTCAGGTAGGCTGTGGCGTTGCAGCGATGCTCAATTGGTACCAAGGGGCCCAAAGAGTGCCAAGAAAATATTCCCCACACCATGACACCACCACCACCAGCCTGAACCGTTGATACAAGGCAGGATGGATCCATGCTTTCATGTTGTAGACGCCAAATTCTGACCCTACCATCCGAATGTCGCAGCAGAAATCGAGACTCATCAGACCAGGCAACGTTTTTCCAATCTTCTATTGTCCAATTTCCATGAGCTTGTGCAAATTGTAGCCTCAGTTTCCTGTTCTTAGCTGAAAGGAGTGGCACCCGGTGTGGTCTTCTGCTGCTGTAGCCCATCTGCCTCAAAGTTCCACGTACTGTGCGTTCAGAGATGCTCTTCTGCCCACCTTGGTTGTAGCGGGTGGTTATTTGAGTCACTGTTGCCCTTCTATCAGCTCGAACCAGTCTGGCCATTCTCCTCTGACCTCTGGCATCAACAAGGCATTTCCGCCCACAGAACTGCCGCTCACTGGATGTTTTTCTTTTTCGGACCATTCTCTGTAAACCCTAGAGATGGTTGTGCGTGAAAATCCCAGTAGATCAGCAGTTTCTGAAATACTCAGACCAGCCCTTCTGGCACCAACAATCATGCCGCGTTCAAAGTCACTCAAATCACCTTTCTTCCCCATACTGATGCTGCGGTTTTGAACTGCAGGAGATTGTCTTGACCATGTCTACATGCCTAAATGCACTGAGTTGCCGCCATGTGATTGGCTGCTTAGAAATTAAGTGTTAGCGAGCAGTTGGACAGGTGTACCTAATAAAGTGGCCGGTGAGTGTATGTTTCATCAACAAGCACAAAAAGAGCTGATAGACTTTGACAGTCTGAAACACAATTTAGAAAAACTGTCTTCTCTAATAGTTCAGCTGGCCATGGACATTTTAGTTCCACACCAGAATTAATCACTCAAACAAAAGTGTTTGCAGTCCCGTCACAATGCCATGAAGGATTCTCCATTGTGAATCTGCATGGTCCATTTATTTCGTTAGAGAAGGCTTATACAACTATTTCCAATCATGTTGGTATTCAGATTTTAATGTGATAATGTAGGTATCCAGCAGATCCACTCTCCACCAGGGATTGGTTTCTACATTAGTGTGAGTACATGATCCTGAATAAAAGTTATCCTGCCGGTTTCCATCAATGGCTTTTTCAGCAGATCCAACAAAATCTTTGTGTTGGGCAGACTGGGTTGCCTTTCCATGCAGGTGCCACGTTTTCACAGTAGAAATAAAAAAATAGAAGAATTAAATGCAAAAACAAAAAAAAACCTAAAATATATTTATATCAATATATATATATATATATATCCATATATATATATATATCCGAAGGCGGGTATTCATAGCGACGGGTGCTGGATACTACCCTACAGTGGGGCAAAAAGTATTTAGTCAGCCACCAATAGTGCAAGTTCTTCTCCCACTTAAAAAGATGAGAGAGGCGGTAATTTTCATCATAGATATACCTCAACTATGAGAGACAAAATGAGAAAAAATCCAGAAAATCACATTGTCAGATTTTTAAAAAATTTCTTTTACAAAATATGGGTGGAAAATAAGTATTTGGTCAATAACAAAAGTTCATCTCAATACTTTGTTATATACCCTTTGTTGGCAATGACAGAGATCAAACGTTTTCTGTAGTCTTCACAAGGTTTTTCACACACTGTTGCTGGTATTTTGGCCCATTCCTCCATGCAGATCTCCTCTAGAGCAGTGATGTTCTGGGGCTGTGGCTGGAGCAACCAGGGACTTTCAACTCCCTCCAAAGATTTTCTATGGGGGTTGAGATCTGGGAGAACTGGAGCTGAGCCACTCAGGACCTTGCAGAAATGCTTCTTCTGACGAAGCCACTCCTTCGTTACCCAGGCGGTGTGTTTGGGATCATTGTCATGCTGAAAGACCCAGCCACGTTTCATCTTCAATGCCCTTGCTGATGGAAGGGTTTTCACTCAAAATTTGACGATACATGGCCCCATTCATTCTTTCCTTCACCGACAGGATCAGTCGTCCTGGTCCCTTAGCAGAAAAACAGCCCCAAAGCATGATGTTTCCACCCCATGCTTCACTGTAGGTATGGTGTTCTTTGGATGCAACTCAGCATTCTCTCTCCTCCAAACACGACGAGTAGAGTTTTTACCAAAAAGTTCTATTTTGGTTTCATCTGACCATATGATATTTCTCCCAGTCATCGTCTGGATCATCCAAATGCTCTCTAGCAAACTTGAGACGGGCCTTGACATGTACTGGCTTAAGCAGGGGGGACACGTCTGGCACTGCAGATTTGAGTCCCTGGCGTAGTGTGTGTTACTGATGGTAGCCTTTGTTACTTTGGTCCCAGCTCTCTGCAGGTCATTCACTAGGTCCCCGTGTGGTTCTGGGATTTTTACTCACCCGTTCTTGTGATCATTTTGACCCCACGGGGTGAGATCTTGTGTGGAGCCCCAGATGAGGAAGATTATCAGTGGGTCTTGTATGTTTTCCATTTTCTAATAATTGATCCCACAGTTGATTTCTTCACACCAAGCTGTTTACCTATTGCAGATTCAGACTTCCCAGCCTGGTGCAGGTCTATAATTTTGTTTCGGGTGTCCTTTGACAGCTCTCTAGTTTTGGCCATGGTGGAGTTTAGAGTGTGACTGTTTGAGGGTTGTGGACGGGTGTCTTTTTTACAGTGATAACGGGTAGCCTGGGTGCCAGTCGAACTTAGTCCCGCCCACAAGGTTTTGAGTTGGGGAGATTCGGTCTGGCTCTAACTCCATAGTGGCCTTGGTATTAAAGCCCACTTTGTCGGAAGCGATCCAATCAAATTGTCAAGGCGAGGGCTATGCACGATGATGGACAGATGATCATCAGAATAGCGTTATCAACCCCTGCGTGACCAAAGCGGCGGCTTGGGTGACCTTTCAGCACAATGGCTGCAGCTGGCTGTTGAGGGTGAGTAGATTCTGCTATTAGAATTACTGTTCTAGAAGATGCTCGACGAGCAAATTAATTTTAAAAAAGAGGAACAGAGAGAAGCAGCGATCCAAGTCTCATCTTCTTATTCTGAAGGCTAGAAACTGCTACAGCTTTGATTTTCTGATGACAACAAGCTTATGCGTGCAAGCTTAACATCGTCGTTTACTTTCGTTGCTCTTGTTGGTTGTAGGTCTATCCAATTGAGTGCAGAGGCTTTTCCTGATTTAGGTTGAATATGAGTCTGATGCAGCTCTATGGAGCAGCATCGAACTCAGTTCTTCCTGACTAGAATTGAGTGGTGTCTACCAGGCTAGATAACGGGTTCAAACAGGTGCCATTAATGAAGGTAACGAGTGGAGGACCCGAGGAGCCTCTTACAGAAAGAAGTTAGGTCTGTGAGAGCCAGAAATCTTTACTTGTTTTGTAACTGACCAAATGACTTATTTTCCAATCTTATTTTGTAAATAAATTCTTTAAAAATCAGACAATGTGATTTTCTGATTTTTCTTTCATTTTGTCTCATAGTTGAGGTATATCTATGATGAAAATTACTGACCTCTCTCTCATCTTTTAAGTGGGAGAACTTGCAGTATTGGTGGCTGACTAAATACTTTTTTGCCCCACTGTATTATCTCCAGCCATCTATGGGCAAGAGGCAGGCCTGCACCCCTTGAGCAGGTCACCAGTCCATTGCAGGGTAACACAAAACCGGACAAACAACCATTCATGCACACACTCAGACCTTTGTAGAGTTTTAGAGAAGCCAATTAATCCTAACCTAAACCATCTTGGGTTATTTTGAATGCTGGTTAACTGGGGTAGGGGGTTATGGGGAGTTTGGGTCTGTTCTGGAAGTTCTGACATTTTAACAAACATTATAAATGAAGTGTTTTAAATCTGCTGAATTTTGGATCAAATCAGTGATGATTAATATTTATTGAGGATCAGACTGATAGAAACCACGCTGACAAAACAGCCAAATGCAGTAGCTGAGCTAAGCTACTGACACAACAGCCAAATGGATTTGTGGCAAGAACTCTTTGCTACACTGCCAACTTTCCAAAAGTGCTCCAGAGAAAACGAAACTTTTGACTTGTTTTATACAAATGTGAAGGACTGCTACATTTCTGAAGTATTTCCTCTTGGGAAATCAGATCCCACTGTTGTTTTTCTCTGCTCAGATTATTAACCATTTTATCACCTGGATCAAAGACTACCTTACAAACAGACCACAGTTTGTCAGACTGAAGCCTCAGCTGTCTAATAAAGTAATCAGCAGCACAGGAGCACCGCAGGGGACGGTACTCTCTACGTTCCTTTTTACTCTTTACACGTCTGACTTCCAGTACCGGACAGAGTCCTGTTATACTGAAATACTCAGAGGACTCTGCAACCAAAAAAGTCAATCAATAAAGTCAATCATTGGGTGCATCAACGGTGGACAAGAAGCTGAGGACAGAGAGTTGCTGAAAAGGTTTATGGCATGGTGTGGAAACAATCATCTGATCCTGAATGCCAACAAAACAAGGAAATGATTGATTCAGAAGAAAAAAGAACAAGTTAAATCCTATAAAGATCAGAGGAGAAGAAGTGGAGGTGGTTGAGGAGTATAAATACCTTGGTGTTCAGCTGGACAATAAACTAGACTAGAGACACATCTGTTAAGACTTCTACAAGAAGGGATGGAGCAGATTGTACTTCCAAAGGAAGTTCAGGACCTTCAGCGTTTGCAGTAAGATGCTGCATATCTTCTATAAGTGGAAAGTGTGATCTCTTCTGCCATCATTTTCTGGGGAAACATTATTAGAGCTAATGACTTAAAGAAGCTCAACAAGCTAATTAAGAAGGCGGGCTCTGTTCCAGGAACTCCTCTACAACCTCTGGAAATTATTTCAAAGAAGAATTCTTCATAAAGTGAAGAAAATTATGGACAACAGTGAGCATCCTCTTCATTCAGAGGTTTTTCCAGATCCGGTGCAAGACAGACCTCTACAGGAGATCCTTCCTGCCTAAACCTATCAAGACCTACCACACATAAAAATAACTTATGATTTAGTGCAACATTTAATTTCCTTTTGGAATTAAGACATTTTGAATTGAATTGATCTGGATCAGAGCTCTGATGAGCCTTTCTGGATCAGGTACCGATGGTTAGGATGCAGCTGGACTGTGCTGTCAGCAGCAACAGGGTGTTGAACCGGAGTATGATCAGCTGTTTCTGAAGGCTGAGCGAGCCACTGCAGCAGGTCATCTCTGGGAACATACCTGTCAGAAACTGCTGAGGTACTGGTAGAGAACCCAGGTTCCTCTGAGGAAGCAGCTTCTACGTGCAGCACAGGATGAGGTCTGTTTGGGTGCTGTCAGATGGCCTGAGCCTTTCTGTTGGAGGGAAGAAGTTTGATCTACGGTGAAGATATGAGACCCACAGATTAAAGCTTTCAGGTTTAAACAGAGAGTTTGTTTATTCACTTTTTTTGCTCCACTTTCTTATGACTTCCACATGGTGAAAGGAACGAGGTTCACACCCACCGAGGATCACTTCCCGTTTTTCTTCTCAGTCTTTTCCAGACAGCTTGACGACTTTCAATGAGATCATGGACACCTGGTGTGATGAAGTTTTCCTTTAAGGAGTATTTTATACGTTAATGACAAAAACAGCAAAGTACTTAATTTACAAAAATGTTAAACACTGCTTAGACCTCTAAAGCAGACAAGGCGTGTAAAGGTGTGGTTGGTGACCGTGATTGCAGCTGTTTAAGAAACTTGGTAAAACTCCACAAGTATCGAAATAATTTCTGTTCTTGGCCCCGTTTTTCAATGTGTAGTTCTGTTTGTGTCCCCCTCTTTAACAGCTGTACATTGTGAACCAGTGTGGAAAGGAACAGAGTCTCATTGGTGAGGCAAACAGGTTAGAACATCTGATCACTGCAAATGAGGCATAAAGTGTTTCAACAGCCAGTTGATGAATTTTTAACCATGAAAAAACATTAAAAGGTATAATTGAAATAATCTTTCCTTACAGGAATGCTCTGCTGCATCATGGGTCCTGGGCTCTGATTGGTTCGTCTGCTTTAAACCAGAGAGTATTGAGTCTGGCCGCGCTAATAGGACATACTTGAGCCTTTGCATATAAGTTTAAAGGAAATCCATCCCTAATATCAGTTTTATCTAGCATGATCCCTCCATCTTGGAAAAAGATGAGCTCAAATCAATCCGTGAATATTTCAGACTGATCCGACCGGGTGGAAACTTCTTTCTCCTGCAGCATTTAACTGAAAGACAGTTTTCAATCAAACCTTCATTCACTTCATGCATGAAGCTGTTTCTGAGTTCCTTCAGTGACGCTTCACTAGGTGCATAACGGAGCGTCATCACAGATCCTTACACTGCAGTCTCCTGTCCTTATTTCCTGTTTTTCATTTCTTTTAACTCTATTTTCATGTTTCACTCTCTGATAATGCACCTGTATTTTCCCACTTTTTCATCTTCAGAGTATATCAGGAGATGCTTCGTCCGCTTTGTTTTGTTTTTATAGTTTTTGTTGAAGTTGGGTTCCTGAGAGAAACTTTAAAATTGATGTTGGAGATGGTTTGAAAACGGGGAGGAGAGATACAGAGTTGTTCTGGTTTAGCGTTGTAGCAGCTGTTTGATGTATTTATTTTTTGCATGTCTTATCTTTCTCTTCCTGCCCTACTTCCTGTCCAGCTACTAATGAATAAAAGCTGCTAAATAATACCTTTAAAAAATATGAAGCAGCTTCAGGACATCAATGAGTGGATTAAAAAAATTACAGTTAAATATAGAAGATAAGGTGAAAATTATTAAACAGTTCAGCACTTAAATACAAACAGGAAGAATCCAACCATGAGATGTGTGTTTATCTCAAAATAAAACCACTTCAAACAAAGTGTCCCTGTTCCATCAGATGAAATCTAAACCAGTTTAACATAGTCACAGACTATCCCACCCTTAATGAATTCATAGTCTAAGAGGAGGTGTGACAAGTGATTACATTTCATTGTATGATAACTCTAAAAATAATAAAGATTTCTACTTCACGTATTTCACCTATCGCGGGTTCTTTTTGGAACGTAACCTCCGCAATAAACGAGGGTTCACTGTATTTAAAATGGGAATACTTCGGATTAGCTCACTGACTTTTGGGTGGGTCACAACCATCCCTGACAACAGTTTAGAAACGCCGCTATTCATCGCTCAGCCTCCTCAGGAGGTGGAGGCAGCTCTGGCCCTTATTGTTCAGGGCGTTTGTGTTATGAGTCAAGTCCAGTTTATTATTGACGTGAACACCCAGCTAGATGATAAAAAAAATAACAAAAATAGTATAACAATATGCCTATTATTATCAGAGTAAGATATTGAGGCTGTAGAATGATAATCCCTATGGTCAGAGATGGGAAGTAACGAAGTACAAATACTTCATTACTGTACTCAAGTAGATTTTTCTGATATTTTTACTTTACTTTACTACTTATTTTTATGGCGACTTTTTACTTCTACTCCTTACATTTTTACACAAATATCTGTACTTTCTACTCCTTACATTTTAAAAAATTGTCTCGTTACTTTAGTTTTGAATCATTTCAATGGAGTTACCGTTATTATTTTTCACGTCATCAATACCAAATTCAATCTAACTGGATGGGAATCTACGTTGCATTTGACGCACCACTACAAGATGAATCGACAGATTCGGCGGTATTCATTGGCGGCAAATCATTGCAGCTTGGTGGCGGTGGCGTTAGCATAGTAGCATGGACGACGAGATGATTGAAAATGAACTTCTTAGGAGATCTAGTCCTGTGGCGAACATCCATTTAAAATGAGAGCGCGGCATGAAAAAAAGTGGTTTCTACTTTTACTTTTTATACTTTAAAGTAAATTTACAAATACTAATACTTTGTTACTTTTACTTGAGTAAGAAGTTTAATCAGTACTTCCACTTTTACAGAGTATTTTTTAACACAAGTATCACCGTACTTTTTTACTCAGAATGCGGAAGAAGTGAGAGTACTTTTGCCATCTCTGCCTATGGTCTAATGTAATTCCTTGGAAAGTGTGCTGCAACAGCTGATCTAAATAAAAGAAAAATGCCATAAAGTAAAACAGCATAATAGGCTAGTATCTGTAATATATATAAATAAAGTTGTATTTTTTTGTGAAAAAAAAAAGATGTAAGGCAACAATGATAAACTCAGCCACAGCTGTGACCGAACCCTCAACCTTTTGAATTGCAGACCATTCACCCTACCCTCTACGCTAAACCTGGGGAACAATAATCTGCTCAGCTCGCAACACGTCATACCCCTCCCAGTCTGCTCATTCACCTATCTTATCCTGACTCATGGGACGCCCGAAATAGACTCAGACTTGCCACCCTAGTGGCTTTAGTAGCACCTATGTTTTTCACGCTATTCGTGAAACACGGGGAGGGCGATAGTGAAGTGTCCATTTCAACCATCACCCACTGTACAGTTACCCCTTGCTCACACTGGCTCGGTGCGGTTGCGAGCCCGGCCGGAGACGCTACAACTCCCAGCACCCCTCTCACACGCCCTTTTGACTACGGTGCTGCAGTGCGGCTCTGCGGCTCCGGAGATTTAACAGGATTCGCGAGTTTCTGGTAACTTCCCGCGATAACCACGGCCAAACCAGGGATGTTGCGATTTAGCGAGGAGGGCTCGACGCGCGGAATATGCTTTTCTTCGCGGAATTTTCTGCAAGCGCGGTGTCTCTCGGCAGCTCAGCAGCGGTGAAGAGGTTCTGCGTCTTTTTAATGACTTGGAATCACTGCTTGGCGTAGCACCCACGCACATAGCGGTAAGACCGGTCGGTGTGAGCCTGGAGGTGAAGGCGCTGCGAATGTAGGATCGCCTGTATGGTTTCTTCCCACAGAAATCGCGAGTGTGGATGAGAAGGCGGCTAAAAGCTGGTTGGAGTGGGTAACCAAACGGTTTGAGACTATGGCAGGAGGCGACAAAGAGATGCGACATCGATGAGTTTTAAAACTGCACTCAAAGTCAAAGGGTGAGAAACATTACAAAAGCACATACAGGTGTTAGAGCTGGGCTTGTCAAGGTAGGTGAGTTTGAAACCCCCTTGGGGGTCACTAGATCCCTGCGCCATCATGCAGTCCATAAAATACATTTTTTAAAGACATTTTGATTGTTTATACTGAAAAATATTTTTAAAACAGCCTTTTTGTTTGACCCTTTAACCATGGTTTGATTAGCAAACTGACGCCTCAGCAGTTCAGCGTTGATGCATCTATCAGCATGCACTCTATTTTCCTTAATTTACTTTGGGTCAGAATTTCCTGCACTGTTCGGCGGATGTGATACCAAGCACATCCATGTAAATGGGTCTGACTTGGCAATCAATCGAAGCGTTGCATTCAGGATGGATTTTGTTCAGGATTGGGTCCCAGGCGCCGCCTCTGAGTCTGGTGTCCCTGTAGGGGATTGATAAGATCCCCCATGGGTAACTCAGGACCCTGGATCTAGGTAATTGATCTGTAATGGCTGACATGTCTCTTCAATATCACATGGAGGCCGGGACCAGTGGCCCAGGACTGGCAGACTGAGCTGGTGGTTCCGTTCCATAAGAAGGGGGGATTCAGAGGGTGTTTTCTACTTGGTTAAACTGTTGACACCTTAAAGAGTTTTCACACAATCACAGTTGAGTTGATTGTGTGAAACACTCTAGATTTTGACTCTATAGCCCCATTTACACTACCCTTTTAAAACCACGGCGAGCACGATTATGAGCTAACTGTTGAGTGTAAATGGAACGCAACTGAACTGGACCGTGCCGGACAAAACCAAACCGTGCTAAATCTAGTTCTAGTTCAACAGTAGGGCTAGGCACGGTTCAGTTATGGCTCAGATCTCTGATAATAAAGAGTGCATGCGTAGACCACGTCATCTCCTATTTAAAGCCAGCTGACTAATATTGGAGGTTTTCCGGTGTGTCCGGGTTTGCAATTCACAGATCTCTTCCCCTGTTCACAACCATTTTTGTTGGTGTAATTCCCACCTTTAGAGCTGTAATATCATGGACCACCGATAGGAGGCGAGAAATTGTGCCAGCATGATGTGTAAATGCTCTTAGAACCAAGCTCAGCACGGTTAACTGATCCAAGCTTGGTCCAAACTCAGGGTTTCAGAGGGTTCGTGTATATGGGTCATATATTTCAATATTTCATCCTACAGTACAGAGCACCAGCCGCTTCTCTGTCTTAAATGCTTTCTGTATTCTGCTTCCTTTTTGTAGTCTTTCTTCGCTGAACGCTTCTTTGCGCTGTTCGACTCTGATGGCAGCGGATCCATCAGTCTGGATGAGCTGCTCAAAGCTCTGAATCTCCTCATCCACGGCGATGAGACCGATAAGCTCCGCTTCCTGTTTCAAGTCTACGACGTTGACGGTCAGAAACCCTCCAACAAGCTTCAAAGCTACATTCAGGGTGTTTAATCAAGTGTCGTAGTTAAGACCACACCAACCAAGACCAAGGAGTGCCAAGTCACGGACAAGACAAGACTTTTAGAAGCAGAGACCAAGACAAGACCAAGACATTATGTGGTCTTGGTCTCCAAAGGTCTTGGCCTTGTCTAGGTCTAGGTACTCCTTGGTCTTGGTTGGTACGGTCTTGACTAAAACACCTCTTTCAATCTACTCCAAACACTGGTAGATGTTTTGTTTCTTCAGACTGGCCCATCGAAACAATAGTGTAACCTCACCATAGCTGTGGTTGTTTGTGCTAACAGGCAGTGGTTCCATCGATCCAGATGAGCTGAGAACGGTTCTGAAGTCGTGTTTGCACGAGAGTGCGATCTCTCTGCCAGAGGAGAAGCTGGACGATTTGACGCTGGTTCTGTTTGAGTCAGCTGACAAAGACAACAGTGGCTCCATCACCTTCGAAGAGCTTAAAGCTGAGCTGGAGAACTTTCCAGAAGTGATGGAGAACCTCACCATTAGGTGAGCTGGTTTTCCACTCAGAAAGGTTGTAA
Organism: Cyprinodon brontotheroides; assembly: GCA_018398635.1. Lineage (NCBI taxonomy): Eukaryota > Metazoa > Chordata > Actinopteri > Cyprinodontiformes > Cyprinodontidae > Cyprinodon > Cyprinodon brontotheroides. The sequence goes on along the minus strand of JAGKQL010000004.1, from coordinate 28,556,107 downwards.
TGTAAACAGATTAATGATATGAATATCTTGTCTACAAACCAAAACCCCACAGAAATCTCTGTTTTTTTTCCTGTTGTATCTTCCGCAGCGCTGCTAACTGGCTGAAACCACCGGATCCTGATCAGAAGAAGCCTCAGGCTCCTCGGTATCTAACCCGGGCCTACTGGCAGAACAACAGCCGGAAGTTGCTGTTCCTGTGTGTGTACGCTTTGCTCAACCTGCTGCTCTTCATCAGCGCCATGCTGTACCACAGCTACGGTGGCGGCTGGTTCATGCTGGCCAAAGGCTGTGGACAGTGTCTCAACTTCAACTGCACCTTCGTTATGGTACCACAGAAATAATAAAATATCATTTAGCACAAAGATTTTCCCAAACTGCGTTTGCTGAATAATTCAGAAACCATTGATAATCACTACTTTTCAAGGATTTTCGAGTCCACTACTTTTTCATCCACTAGATGTTCAGACACTCATTTAAAATTGCGTAACCACAATATAGTGCCCTAGATAGAGACTGGAGACACAGCCCACGACTCCAGAACCGGTACCTCCCTGTATCCCCTCTAAAACGGGTCTCCCTTTGCTTATGCTCAGATTTACTGCTGCAGTGTATTCTGGGGTTGGCTGGCCATCCCTGCTACCAGACAAATGAGCCTAAAATAGATCAGAGGTTCAAGTATGTGAGCAGCCACCTTCAAAGTCAGCACATTATAATCAGCATGTTATCCAGATGCTACCAGCCTGCAGGTCCATCTTGGTCCAGTTTGGTTCTTTAAGATTATTGACAGGATGAACCCAGGATTCATCCCCAAATCCCCCATTTTTAAGTTAAAGACTTGCATCACAGCACCAGACTGTTTAGATGTAGGTTAGTAGTTCCTTTGAGAGATAGGGACGTTTTAAGTTAAGGTTTAACTGTTGAAGGTATAGTGGAGGATGTTCTTTTTCCGGGAGAATCATCTAAATAAGTGATCCTCCTAATTTTCAAACATTCAGGTGATATGTTTACGTAAGGCCGTCCTACGTGCTTCTGCTTTTCACTTACCGGCGGTGAGTCTGACATAGTGGAAAAATTGCAAATCTTCAAGGTAAGCCTGTATGAGTGGTGCAAACAGCAACTTTTGAACATGGTGTGCACTAGGAGAAATGGGCTCGTGCACGCTCTCGCACGAGTTTAATAGGTGTTCCCTCTCAGGAGTGGGTATAGGGTTGTTCATGTGCATTTTTTATTTTTTGTTAAAGTGGAGAGGGCAGATCTCTTCAAAAATTCGTAAAAATCCTCCACAGTACCTTTAACTATTATATGCTCAATCAATTAATCTGTGATCGTCCTCATGGACTGCTGAAGTAAACTGCAGATATTTCACAGCAGGATTAATCTGTTAGAGAGATCAAAATATTTTTATCTGAACACCAGCTATCAGCCCACACCTGCTAAATGGGAAAATCAGTTCTTTTATTTTTTATTTAAGTTTTCTTTTACAAACATGTTGGATGTCAGCTCTGCCAGTAGAAGATGATCCTGCAGGTCCTTCACCTGGCAGCCTCTACCTTCTTTTCTGATGCTTGCTGTGGGTTAGATGGATGTTGGATCGGTTTTGTCTCTGCTGCTGTTGTTGGGTTTAATGAGCTCCACCTCCTCCTCCGTATTAACTTATCACTGTCTGTGTGTCCAGGTGTTGATGCTACGCCGTTGTCTGACGTGGCTCAGGGCCACCTGGGTGGTCAGAATCCTTCCTCTGGACCAGAACATCCTGCTTCATCAGATCGTGGGCTACGCCATCCTTGTTTTCACACTGGTGCACACGGCGGCGCACGTTGTTAATTTTGGTTCGCTCAAACACGTCTGCTTAGGTTTTAGTTCATGAACTGAGCTCAGCCATCATCTGAGGATCAACATCAGGGTTTAATCTTTGTTTAAATGTGTAAATGAGACAATAAACGAGGAGAATAAGTCTTTGGTTTAACAAATCTGACCTTAGAGCTGATTGGACCTGTTGTTCTGCTGCCTCAGCTCGGATGACGGCGAGCGGTGGCTTCAGTCTGTGGGAGTACCTGCTGACCACCAGGCCGGGGGTCGGCTGGGTGAAGGGAACGGCGTCGCTGACCGGGGTCGTCCTTCAGCTTCTCATCTGCCTCATGGTGTTCTGCTCCAGCACTTTCGTACGGCGCAGCGGGCACTTCGAGGTGTGGAACCAGAAAACCAGCTTGTCCCCATTTCGTGACTCTGTTCTGATGGTTGCCTTCATGTCTCTTCCAGGTGTTCTATTGGACTCACCTGTCCTACATCTTGGTCTGGATCCTCCTAATCATCCACTGTGCAAACTTCTGGAAGTGGTTTGTGGTTCCAGGTGTGGTTTTCCTGCTGGAGAAGATCGTGGGAATCGCTGTGTCTCGAATGGGAGGCCTCCACATTGTAGAAGTCAACCTGCTTCCATCCAAGGTGAGAAAAACACCTGCTCAGGCGGGCCCAAAATCATCGAGTTAAAACGGGTTTTAGGCAACAAAACCATTACTTTCAATCACTACCTTCCCTATTCAATGAAACGTTGCTGCTAGAAATACGTCTTCATTCCTCACAGCAGAGGAAAGCCCGCCCCCCGAAGTAAAGAGAATGGGATTTGGAAACTGGATCTGAAAACGATAAAATTACTAAAACTCAATCTGAGAAGGAGACATTTGAAAAAGATCAAGTTTGAAAAAATAAAAAAAACTTTTTTGATTAAGAAGTTTTTTAAAGTTTAATTTCTGGATTGCATTTTTCTTTACAAATTTCCTTTTAAAGAACGTTTTCTTTGCCTGTAATGGAACAAAGTCCACTCCATGTTATGCTACCTTGGCCTCCAAGTCATAAATGTTTTAGCAAATAAAAGTAGCATTAAAACAAACAAAAAATGAAATACTGATTTTAGCTTTAACTGTCTGTTTCTACTGTGTTTTAGCTTAGAATATGCTTTGTCAGCTAAATAAGGCCAAAAAATGTTAAGTAAAAAAATTACTTAAATAAAAGTAAATAGTATGGCGCAGTAAAACTACTTCTAAAAATGCATTTTTGTCAATAAGTTATTCAAGTAAATGTAACTAGTTACTGTACCGTGTGGTTAGCACCTCGTAACAATACGAATTTGCAAACAGATGTTTTTTGGATGCATAATAAATCCTTATGTCTGACTGAAACCCTCTGATTGGACCAGAGCAGAGATTCAAACTAAGCAAACCTCAGTGATGGAAACAAGAGTGAGACAAAATTCCTCCTCAACAGCCTTAGAGACTAATAAAGTCATTATGGGAAATGTGTGTAAAATAACTGCATTCATTTGGTTTTTAGACATAAATTCTTCTCTCTTCCTGAATGAAACAGGTGACTCACCTGGTGATCCGACGCCCCCAGTTCTTCCAGTTTAAACCTGGAGATTACATCTACATCAACATCCCGGTGATAGCCAAGTACGAGTGGCACCCATTCACCATCAGCAGCGCCCCCGAGCAGACAGGTGTGAACCAGATCTATGGGTCGGATCGGCGGGCTTGTTACGCCCCGCGGCTCTAAACCTTTATATAATATTCAGCTTTGAACAGACAGTCAGCAGGTCACATTAGGATCCATTTTAGGAGCAGAGATTGAACACCAGATAAAACAAGTGCTGTCATAGCAACATGAGCGGTCTCATCAGGAGGTGATGTCAGCTCTTTGACCTCTGACCTGCAGACACCATGTGGCTTCATGTGCGCTCCATGGGTCAGTGGACCAACCGCCTGTACGAGTACTTCAGGCAAGCCGAGAGCCAGGAGGTTTGTCCCAAGAGGCTGGCCACCAGCCTGAGGAAGCGCCAGCAGCAGGTAGGAACCTCTGGAAACATCTGTAGCTGGCCAGCCTTACAGAGTCTCATAGGTGTCTGTGCTGCGCAGAAGGACCAGATTTTCCCCTGCTCTGACTCTGAGGGGGCTGTACCTTCTAACCAGGACGACGACATCAAGCTGACCATGTTCCGTCAGAACGGATCGCAGTCCGGATCGGCCTCAGAGGAGCCGGGACTAGCTGAACGAGGGGAGGGCTCCCTGCTGAGGGAGGTGTGTCCCAGCGTGTTTATTCTAATCTCCTCTATTGACCTTCAGTGGTTAGGCGTACAGAGGGAGAGAACAGATTAAGACAAAAAACATTCAGGAAGAACAAATGCTGGGCAGATATTAATGAAGGCACAGATTGAAGAATTGATTCACTGAGTTTATGATTCTAACAGATGTTCAAACTGTTTATGCATTAAAATCTATGATGGATGTGGAAAACTGTGAAATGATAGCAGGGAGGTTCTGAGACAGACAGAGATCCTACAGAGCTAAAGGAGGCTGTCAGAAACATCCATCCATCCATCCATCCATCCATCCAACCATGATCCATCCATCCATCCATCCATCCATCCATCCATCCATCCATCCATGATCCATCCATCCATCCATCCATCCATCATCCATCCATCCATCCATCCATCCATCCATCCATCCATCCATCCATCCATCCATCCATGATCCATCCATCCATCCATCCATCCATCATCCATCCATCCATCCATCCATCCATCCATCCATCCATCCATCCATCCATCATCCATCCATCCATCCATCCATCCATCCATCCATCCATCCATCCATCCATCCATCCATCCATCATGCATCCATCCATCCATCCATCCATCCATGATCCATCCATCCATCCATCCATCCATCATCCATCCATCCATCCATACATACATACATACATACATACATCCATCCATCCATCCATCCATCCATCCATGATTTATCCATCCATCCATCCATCCATGCATCCATCCATCCATCCATCCATCCATGATTTATCCATCCATCCATCCATCCAGGGTCCATCCATCCATCCATCCATCCATCCATCCATCCATCCATCCATCTATCCATCATGCATCCATCCATCCATCCATCCATCCATGATTTATCCATCCATCCATCCATCCATCCATCCATCCATCCATCCATCCATACATCCATCCATCCATCCATCCATCCATCCATCCATCCATCCATCCATCCATCCATCCATCCATCTATCCATCCATGATTTATCCATCCATCCATCCATCCATCCATCCATCCATCCATCCATCCATCCATCCATCCATCCATACATGCCATCCATCCATCCATCCATCCATCCATCCATCCATCCATCCATCCATCCATCCATCCATCCATCCATGATCCATCCATCCATCCCATCATCCAACCACTCAACCATCATCCATCCATCCATTAGGGTTAGTTGCTGACTTGTGCAGCATAAACTTCTCCCAGGAAGTTTCTGTGAAATAAATATAGCGCCACCTTTTTGGGGATGTTATGATGAATTTGAGACTCTTTCGATCACGACTCTGATCCTCTTCTGCTCTTTTTACCTGCAGATTTCTACTAAGTCTGCAGAGAACCACAGATTCTGCAACATCAAGGTACCGATCCCACAAAACCTCCAAGCTCTACCCTGTGCTGCCGCCCCACCCCCCCTTAACCCCCACAGAAGAGTGTCGCTACCAACCACTGCTCTGTTTTTAGAAAAAAAATGTATATTATCTTGCTTTGGAACAAAACACTTTGATCTATGTAATTTGTATTTTGTTCAATAGAGTGACACAAAGCAGAACATAATTATGCTTCCTCTTCTTACCTCCTTCCTTATTGCCAGCCCTATTCAGACAGCCCCGATTATGGACAGCCACTTTGGATAGAGTGCTTACTTATATGATTATTTGCCTCAGGTTTGTTGTAGTAGAGACACACCTAACAGTGCAGGACACCGGTTTCTACCCTACCTGTCTGCTGACCTCATAGGTCTTTCAGGCTGTTTATTCTCTCAAAAACCTCTGAGGCCTTAATGGAGCATCTACATTTATATCCAGATTGAATCATGCAAACATGTTTTGTGTAAAGGTAACTGCACTGAGTTTTCTTTGGGGACATCCGGGTAAAGGGGATCAAATAGCAACAACATATTTCAGATTATGTTTTATTTTTTTTAACTTTTGCTTCACAGCCTTCAGCTACTTTTTGTTATGTCACATAAATTCCCATTAATGAAGTGTTGCTGTGTTTGTTTGTGTTGGAACATGGACATGCCGACCTGTCCTGATTATGTTGGTTCCAGTGCTACGTTGATGGACCGTATGGGACGCCGACCCGTCAGATCTTTGCCTCTGAACACGCTGTGCTCATCGGAGCTGGAATAGGAATCACACCATTCGCTTCCATCCTGCAGAGCATCATGTACCGGTTAGAAAACCCTCCAAATCCCAGTCCTCTCCATCAATGGTTCTACTGGTTCAGAGGGCCTGTGGCAAATGTTTGGCTCTCTAACAACACGTGTCTTACCGTCTCAGAACCAGCTCAGAAAACTATTAGTAGTATCAAAAAGGTTAAATGAAAGGTTTTGGGTCAGAGCGTGAAGCAAAACGCAACATTCCTTCATTTTAATTATTTGATCAATTGACAAAACAGTGAGAGAAACTTTTTTATCTATTTATTATTTTAGTTTTTACGGCACTAGTGACTCGTTATATGGACAGTAGGCTGAGATTAAAGGGTGTATGAGAGAGGGGGGGAGACATGCGGGAAAGGACCACAGCCAGGATTCGAACCCGGGTCGCCCGCGTTGAGGACTAAGGCCGCCATGCAAATTTCTTTGTGATAAGCTTTACTAATTTATTATGTTCCTTCAAAGAAAAAATAATTAACTAACCAGAACAAATTAACTAACCAAGACCAGTTAACTTACCGGACCGGTGTTATGCAGAGAAATACCTCCCCCCTTGCACACTGAAGAGAAAACAGATTGAAATATGAACGAAAAGGGAACTTTTAAACATATTGTTAATGTTTTCATATTGCGCATTGCATGCATGGATGCCCTACAATAGAGAGTTTTGGTGGACGGATAAATGCAGAGAATTACCTCCCCTGTCGCTGGAGCATGCATCACCCTACATTCTCACACATTGATGAGATAACAGATTGAAGTGAGCGAAAAAGGGAATAGGAGCAATAAACTAACCAGGAATAGCTAACTGACCAGGAATAGTTAAGTAACCAGGACCATTTAACAGACCAGGACCAATTAACTGTTCAAGAACAGTATAATAACCAGGAATAGTTAACTGACCTGAACCAGTTAACTATTCAGGGCCAGTAAACTAACCAGGACCACTTAACTATCCAGGACCAGTTTACTGACCAGGACCACTAAACTATGCAGGACCCCTAAACCAACCAGAACCAGTTTACTATTTAGGACTAATAAACTAATAAGGAAAAGTTAACTGACCTGGACTTGTTAAGTAACCAGGACTATTTAACAGATAAGGACCACTTAACTATTGAGGACCAGTACACCAACCAGGACCACTTAACTGTTCAGGACCAGTAAACTAACCAGGAATAGTTAACTGGCCCTGAATAGTTAAGTGACCAGGACCGCTTAACAGTTCAGGGTCAGTTAACTGTTCAAGATCAGTTAACTATCCAGGACCAGTTAACTATTCAGGACCAGTAAACTAACCAGGACCAGTTAATTGGCATGGACTAATTAAGTAACAAGGACCAGTTAACTATTCAGGACCAGTAAACTATTCAGGACCAGTAAACTAACCAGGACCAGTTAATTGGCATGGACTAATTAAGTAACAAGGACCAGTTAACTATTCAGGACCAGTAAACTATTCAGGACCAGTAAACTAACCAGGACCAGTTAATTGGCATGGACTAATTAAGTAACAAGGACCAGTTAACTATTCAAGATCAGTTAACTGACCAGGAACAGTTAGGTATTCAGGATCAGAAAACTGACCTGGACTATTTAGGTAAACAGGACCAGTTAACTAACCAGGACTAGTTAACTGAGCAGAACCCTTTTAACTGACCTAACCAGATAAGTAAGAAGGAATGGTTAAGTAACCAGGACCAGTTAATTGACATGGAATGGTTAAGTAACCAGGACCAGTTAATTGACCGTGGCCATTTTAATAATTAAGGATCAGTTCACTAACCAGGACTAGTTAACTGAGCAGAACCCTTTTAACTGACCTAACTAGATAAGTAAGAAGGACTGGTTAACTAACCAAGACCAGTCAATCGACATGGAATGGTTAAGTAACCAGGACCAGTTAATTGACCGTGGCCATTTTAATAATTAAGGACCAGTTCACTAACCAGGACTAGTTAACTGAGCAGAACCCTTTTAACTGACCTAACTAGATAAGTAAGAAGGACTGGTTAACTAACCAGGACCAGTTAATTGACATGGAATGGTTAAGTAACCAGGACCAGTTAATTGACCGTGGCCATTTTAATAATTAAGGATCAGTTAACTAACCAGGACTAGTTTTCTGGTGGAATCCAGAGCCGTTATGATTTTTGCTCGTGTCGGAGGTTAAATCAGAGCCACCTGTCTCTAATCAAGCCGTGGTTTGAACTCAGGTACCGCATGAGGAAGCACAACTGTCCCAACTGCAACTACTCCTGGTGTGAAAACATCAAAGACAACGACATGGAGCTGCGTAAAGTAAGACCAGCAGCGGGATGAAACACTAACTTGTCTGACCTGATGGAGCAGAACTGCTTCTGTCTGTTTCCGCCTCGCAGGTCGACTTCATCTGGATCAACAGAGACCAGCGTTCCTTCGAATGGTTCGTTAGTTTGCTCACCAAACTGGAGATGGACCAGGCTGATGGCGAGCCGGAGGGTGAGAGAAAATAGATGAGTAGCTAAACTGCTGCATGTCTGCAGGACCAGAGAAAGAATAAATCCAGATATTTTCCCATGATTTCAGTCAGACTGAGGGCTGCGATACAGATCTGTTGTAAATGGTTTCTAATGGCAGGTCATTAGGGCTGCTGCTCAGGACAGAAACACACTGAGGCAGTTAGCAGTTAACCGTCACTCACCTGATCAATCCAAACATTTAACTATCAGTCTGTGCTCATTGCTGCAGCCTTAGAGGAGTCACTGGGTTTATTAACACAGCTGCTGTCTTTCAGGGCGCTTCCTGGAGATGCACATGTACATGACATCAGCTCTTGGCAAGAACGACATGAAGGCCATCGGCCTGCAGATGGCGCTCGACCTTCTGGCCAAGAAAGAGGAGAAAGACTCCATCACAGGCCTGAAGACCAGAACTCAGCCAGGCCGACCCGAATGGGGGAAGGTGAGGCCCTTCTTGTATCTAATCCACCAGAACCGATGATGATGATGAAGATGATAATGATGATGATGGACAATCTTTTAGTTTGGGTTCAAATTATTTATTCTATCAGATCAAGGAACAAAAATTAGAGTAGAAGGATCCATAAGGTTTTAGAGACTTCAGAGTGTCAGCCGTCCAGTTTGAGTTGTCATAAAGTTTATAATTTTCATACAGAGGATCTAAAAAACACACATGAACTAGTTCTCTCTGATCTCTCTCATTTTATCCTTAACTAACTTCTAAATACAAATGTAGGCAAGGGAACTTTATTTCTATAGTACAATTCAGTAAAAGGACAATTCAAAGTAATACACATGATTAAACAATAAAATAGAAAACAAAATCAAAGCAGAATCAAAGCAGGTAATGATAAAAACATGATAAAAGCAGGTACTAAAACAAACTAAACAGCTGTAGGTCATGATTAGCAGATGAGAGTCATCTCCTTTCCTACTTTTAATCAGTTAATGACTGTTCTGATTTTATGTTTTTATTGTCTATTGAAATTTGATTATTGGTCTGTGAACACGCCCATCTGGCTGTTTGTTAGGAACTGAAATGAATTCAATTCAGTTTATTTCTTGAGACCCAATTCAGAACACATGTCATCTCAATGCACTTTACAGGGACAGTTCAACCAGATCATTCAGTCAAATTGATTTAAAGTTTTCTATCTAAGGAAAGCCGTTTGACTGCATCGACTCATTGACTCCAAGGCAATTCCTCACACTAAGCATGCTTGTAGCGACAGTAGAGAGAAAAAACTTACTTTTAACAGAAAGAAACCTCCAGCAGAAGCAGGCTCAGTGTGAGCGGCCATCTGCTGAGGTCGACTGGGGTTCAAAGAGATGGAAGCAGACATAGAAAAAGAAGGGGGCCCCCTTCCAGGAAACAAACAACCAGGCCTGGGTCCGAGCCAGCTCCCATGTCAGGGGATGAAGAAGAGCACATCTAATTAGTCACAGTCTGAGAAACGGGACAACACTGAAAAATGTCAAACAGGTCAAGCTCCAACATCTATAAACAAAGGTGTCGATGGCAGCAGCACAGCTGATAGTTCTTTACAGGATGGCGTCACAGCCAAACAGGAACAGACTATATCTATAAAGCCACTATGAGAAAAAGCAGAGAGAGCATAATATTAGAGATTGAATTCTGCAGAATGGGAGAATAGAGAAAGAATGATGAAAAAGGGGTCCCTATGTCCTCCAGCAGTCTAAGCCTATAGCAGCAGAACTCTAGAGATAACTCTGGATAACCTGAGCCACTCTAACTAGAAGCTTTATCAAAAAGAAAAGTTTTAAGTCTAGCCTTAAAAGTAGACAGCTTTTAGTTAAAATCATGTTTAAACATTTACTCTGCACATATATGGGATAAATTAACAAAAGCTTCCTTTCAAAATATAAGAATGTATTCTAAAAACCTCAAATCCAGGGAAAACATATTTCAGCTAAAAAAACTTAACAAATCAACAGTTTCTCAACTAAAACTGTTTAGTTGATTTGAATGATGGGTGAAAACTATAAACAATAAAATAATTTCATGATATCCCTCTTCTATGGGGGTTTTATAATTTAGAGACGAGGTTTAACTTGAAGAACTGGACTGAGGTCAATATTCCTCATACTGCTAGTCAATGACATTCCAAAGTGTCTGAGTGGGTAGCGTCCCATAATTTTCGAAGCGAAGTCATTTAGAATGTTTTAGAGCATAAACAGTAGTGTATACCAGGATTTCCTGGCGGCTCCCGCGAGGTCTGAGCAGCATGATTGGAGCCAAACCAGATGAGGTCGCATTCAGCGTCTGCTCTGCGATAATGCAAAAATTACTAAAGTCTGAAAACTGAAAAGTCTGTATCCATTCGATACCCTGTATCATTTTTAATGCAGTGTGGATGAAAAAAAAATAAAAAATTTATTGCATAAAAAAAATAATGTTTATTTTTTGTATTTAGCGAATAATTTTAAGTTTCTATTATAAATCCATTTTATTTGAAGTAACTTACATTAACTTATTGTTGAGATATTTTGCAGAACATTTATGTAATTCTCAAAAAGTAAGTATTTATGAATTTGTATCATAATTTTTAAAAAAAAATTTTTTTTTTTTACATGGTTATAGCTATAGTAGTAAAACAGGAGAACTAGGAATAAAGAAACAGGCACACCTTATCTATTGAGTAATTCTATTGGCTGGAATGGTTGCTAGGCAATGGTACGCTCCAATCTAAGAAAGAGCAAACAGTGTTAGCAGCAAAGACACGTTTTGTAGAACATTTTACCTTCAGTTGCTAGACGATGATCCAGTTGTCTTTAATATTTTAAAATTGTCTGAGGTATAATTCGTTTGATGTGCAAATAATCTAGAAATCTGCACAAAAAAAAAAAAAAAAATCAAATATATGCAAGTCTTTAGTATGGATACCATGCCAAAGGTGTTATATCCAGATACAGCAGTAGATATCTTATTTTTTCAGGTTATTCAGAGGATAACAGCTTAAAGTTACATTTGAAATGAGATAGAAAGAAGTCTAGAAATATTCAACTATCCCCAGTATCTCTAAATCTGTCTCAAAGTGTTGATCAAGCCACAGGTACTATATACCTATATACCTATGTATTACTTTTAACAGTAATAGATCATGTTAAGCATTGTAGTGAAAATAAGATGACAAATACCAATTAAAGTAGTGATAATAATAATAATAACACCATATATTGAAATAAAATCCTGAGCGTTGTTGAATGTGTGAGAAACATGATGCTCCCCTCATGGTTTGATTTGGCTTTTCCTTTCTAAGGAAGATTCTCTGGATCCAGAGGATCTTGAAGCTCTTTCCATCAGGTCCTCTCGGATCTGTAGGATTTGACGCTTCAGTTTTCCTCCTGGTTTGTTTGTTCTGGAATATACTTTACAGATTGGTGGAGGGAACGATCCTCTCTGATGCTGATCCAGCTGTAGTTGTCCTCCAGCTCCATCCATGCAGCTTGTTTGTTTTTCTGTCTGCCAGGTGTTCCAGAAACTGTCCGAGGAAAACAAAGGTAAAGTGCACGTGTTTTACTGCGGCGCTCCGGCTCTGGCTAAAGTCATCAAAGCTCAGTGTGAAACGTTTGGCTTCAACTTCTACAAGGAAAACTTCTGAAGACGTCTGCTGCAGCTCTGTTTGTTCTCACATCTTCATGAAGACCAAACTCGACAGAAAATCTACTCAAGGAGCCTCCAGGAAACAAAGGGAGCAAACTGGTTCCCATGATGTAGGACTCTAGTTTAGACTTAGAGTCAAGTAATGTTAGGAATTCAATGTTGGTTGGAAGTAAAGGAGACTGGGCTGTTATCCAAATGTCTCTCTAATTAGCAAACGTTTGAATTAAATGTCTTTTTTTATTTTAGAAAATGATAAAACCCTGAACCACTAAGCTTGTCTGTGTTGTCTGATTAAGTCATTGAGGAACATCCAGTCATCTTCATCAGTCCTGTTCCATCATCTTAGTTTAGCGGTGGTCAGCTCGGCAGGATGAAATGTTGTCAAGGAGCATTTTTCCAGGTTTTTCATCTTTTCAGCTTCCCCCTGAGATCCCACAGACGGGATCCATTTCAGAAGCTGAACTGAAAACGGTTAATTTAGGTCCGTAACTGATGGCTAATAAAAACAAGTAGTTTAATGGCTTCCTTCAGCTCGTCTGCATTGTGTCTCATCTTCCTCTTGATGCCAGTCCTCAGAGCCTCCATGCAGTTTAGATCGGACCAGTTTCCTGGCCAGTCAAACACAGTAAAACATCCCCTTTATGCTGAATGGGCAGCACCTGGAAGCATGATGGAAGGACATGAGAAACTGGAGAAATATCAAAGGCCTTAAGGAAGAACACAGAGTCCTAAATATTCATATATATCACCCATTCACCTGCAACTGAGACCAAGCTTTCTGAAACTGCAGCTCATTGTTTCTTGAATCCTTTAATAGTCTAGAGATTTTATTGGACCCTGCAGAGATTTAAAACGGATGGAGCAAAGAAGCCCAGAGCATAACAGAGCCTCCTCCATGTTTGATTGATTCATTGATTGACTTTATTGATCTCACAGTGGAGAAATTTACTCATTACATCAGCTCAAATAGTCAAAGGAGAAGAAGAAGGTGTCAAAGGAAGAAAAAGGTGCATTGGATATATACAGTGCATCCACATATGACAGTTTTTTTTTTTATAGTAGGATCATTATACGGGTTATTTTTATTTTTATTTTACATGGAGTATTTATATAGATGGATAACAATATATATATATATATATATATATATATATATATATATATACTGCTGCGCATATATATATATATATATATATATATATATATATATATATATATATATATATATTAGATTACATTAGATTCAACTTTTATTGTCATTACACAGGTACGGGGCAAAGATACGCAGTATATATATATATATATATATATATATATATATATATATATATATATATATATATATATGCATATCAAACACATCGGTGTCAATATAGAGAAAGAGGTTATTGCACAGGGTATCCAAATAGTAAATGCACTGCACATTATACATTGCAAATGTTATTGGCGTTATAGTGTTGCATTGTAGAGAGTCTGGTTGCAGCAAGGGGATGAATGACCTGCAGTAGCGCTCCTTTTTTACTAACAGGGGTGTAAAAGTCTTTGACTAAAGGAGCTGATCAGCTCCTCTACAGTCTGGTGCAGAGGGTGGAGGGTGTTGTCCATTATGGATGTAAGCTTGGACAGCACCCTCCTCTCGCTCACTTCCTCCACTGAGTCCAGAGTGCAGCCTAGGACAGAAGCGGCCTTTCACAGTTTGTTCAGTCTCTTTTGTGTTGCTTGAAACGTCTTTAAATCAACATTAACATGAATTCAACAGACTGTAGTAAATAGATCAATGGAGGCAGAAGATGTCTTTCAGGCATCAATGCTCACATTCAGCGACACACCAGGAGCTCTTTCAAACTGGACACCCGTTTCATTCACAACACCTGTGTCCCATCAACCAGGAATCAGAATCCATCAAATACTTTAATAATCCCAGGGAGGAATAGCTTTAGTTACATTACTCCATATGTAACATGAAGTGACTATAGGACCAGTTTTATATTGACAAAATTTAAATTAACATATATAATTAGGGGCTCCCCGCTCCATCTCTCCATCAGTTTGGGGTTCCTTGGCCTGGAAAGGTTGAAGACCCCTGCAGCACAGGGTTATAGAAGGTTTTAAGCAAGGGTCCGCTAACTCCAAAGGACCTCAGCCTCTTCAGGAGGTGGAGGCGGCAGCTCTGGCCCTTCTTTTACAGGGTGTCGGTGATGTGAACACCCAGGTATTTGAAACTCTTCACAGTTTCTATGTCCTGCCCCTGGATGTTTATGGGGGAGTGAGGTGGGGTTCTTCTCCTGAGGTCGTCACACCATCTCTTTTAGTGCTTACTGGTGTTAAGACACAGACGGTTCTTCTCACACTAGTCCACAAAGTTCATGATGACCCGATCAATACTTACTCAGCTACCGTTCCCCTCAGAAACACAGCGCACAATGGCCGAGTCATAAGAGAACTTCTGGAGATGGCAGCTGTCCGTGTTGTAGGTGAAGGTGATGCCAAAATCAATGTCCGTTATTAAGACAATAAAAAACCTGAAATATTTCGAGGATTGGTGTTGCAATAAATCTAAAAATATATGAATTTTCAAAAGAGTTTTATCATTACATTATAACGGAAAATAATTAACTTTATCACAATATGCTAATATTTTGAGAAGGATCTGTAGATACACATATATACATACATATATACATATACATATATATTTATGCATAGATGTATGTATATATACATACATTTCTTCATTTAAGCTTTTTCTTTGTGTGTTTTTTCAGTGATCTGATCTCATCAGAATATGGTTTGATTGATTCCATCCTGTCAGAATAAGGAGCGCCAGTCGACTGACGAGCAGCTTCTCTGTTCAGTTTAATTAAGCGACCAGATTCCCTGTTAGTTTTAGGCTTGGATTATTAATTTCGAACAAATGTACTAATGTTACAGCTAGCAGTGGGCCTTCACATCACGAGTTAATGGTTAAGATCAAAACATTTGTCTTATTTCGGTAGAGTTCGATTACTCGGCGCTCAGCGAGCTAACCTTCGTAGTTAGCCTGGCTAGCCGTTAGCTGGATGCGCAGCAGCAAGTACCGATTGGCAGCTACCAAACCGTCGGACCAATGCCTCAGAATTCATCCTGGATCTGTTCTACCTGGTTAGGGACGAACTCTGGTCGCTCATTTTAACAGAACCTGATCGACCGAGTGCCCTGCAGCTGCGGATGTTTCTGCCTGACGGTTTATTGTTCAGCAGCCAAACGAAGCTAGCCTGTTAGCAGCTAACCCGTTAGCAGCGGCTGTGAAGGTAGGCCGAACTCCGCTTATTTGGCTTTAAATGTGTTTTGTTTTTTTGATTGTATGTGCTTTAAGTATTTCCCTTTCTTAACATTTAAACTCCGACCATTAACCCCCAATGATTACGATGGGCGTTTAGAAGCTAACGCTAGTATTTAGCTTCATTTAAAGGTTAGCATCTCGTACCGAGCTCTCATCACCAGATTAACGATTACTGGTCAGTTTGTGGCTTTGCTTTAAGTCACTGTGTTTTGGTGACCTGGTATTTGGAAATCCCGCGGATGTTGAAATTTTAAAATTTTAGGACGTTAGTTTGACACTAAACAGTCTTCAAAATGTATTCAGAGCATCCTGTCAATCCGGGATTATTTGGGTTTTTCTGTCTGTCGCAATTCACAAAAATGTTCAAACCAAAAGGGGAAACTAGACATTTGGCAGGAATTAACAAAAAACAAAACATAGTTTTCTCGTCTTACAACCTTAAACATTATACAGTCACATTAGATTCAGTAAAGTGGGCTCATTATATAGAGGAGAATCAACTGTTTAGGTATTCTTCGGTTCAACCTCCTGATGGTTCTTAGAAAACGTTCAGTTCCCCTGTGTCTGGAACCTCCTGTTCCTCCTGTCTGATGGCTGCTCCCTGCAGAGGTTCTGGATCTCTAATGGTGACACACTGAGCTGATCTTACACTGTAGATCTCTGTGGTCCAGATCATTGCAGCTGTGATGCAGACATTGCTGGGTATTCTGGAGTCCAAACTAAATTTAGTTGTTGTTCTGCTGATTGCATGCTGTCTGCATGAGACCAACCAGGATTCAGTTTTAGAGCAGAAGCAGCTGATCCATCTCAGCTGCTTCTGCATGCAGTGTTCTCTCCATGGAGGGTCCTCCTTGGTTCCTGTTGTAGGGGCCATTCTGGGTTAAAATAACTAGATGTAGTTTGAAGCACTTTGGAGAGAGGACCCCTGACTGAAAAATACGCCATGTAAGTACAGACCACTTACCGTTTTAGTGGCAGATTGTGATCCATCCCATCACTATGGCAACAGGGAAGGAAGATGAGGCTGATGTTGCTTCGTGACATCACTTGATTATCCTCACTAATCCTTTACTTTATGTCCCCTCTGCCCACCTTTAACTTTCTGAAGTTGGTCTTCAGGATCGGAATCAGATGTGGGAAGAAGAAAGGTTGTACAAGAGGCCAAACATTATAGTTAGGGATTATGATAATCCAGATATTAATTTTGTGGTAGCCATTGTGTTATTAGTGTCATGCTAATCAGCATGGATGGTATTAAAATACAAAGAGCTGTTTGTAATGCAGGTGTATCGTGTATAGGAAATGTGAGGTGAGCTTAGATCACTTCAGGGGACCTAATCTGGGGCCAAACAGGCTGATCTTTGTTAAGCTTATCAGTTTGGTTACAATCTTTACTGATTTGGGGTGGGCTGTGTTACATCCTTGTAAATAATTGTGACAGTAAACCTGTGAAATGCTTAAGTTGTATGTTTTATGCTAGAAACTGATAAACTGTGTAATAACACTAGCAGGGCCTGCTAACCTGTTTCATAAACACATCTCACAGCTTTTTTTTTTTTTACTTTGAGAAGATTTGGTTGAAATAATTTTTAGATGTGTCATTTGTAAAAGGGGCATGTATCGATTCTAATCAAATGAATCGATTTGACCTCGGTTTATGAGGTTCCACAGCACAGAGCAAACATCAAGCAGCTGGTCAGAGGAACCGTCTGTGGATCTCAGAACCTGGAATACCTGCCATGAACAAATCTGAGGAAGGATCTAGAAACGTTTCTGCTGCTTAGAAGGTCCCAGTGAGCAAAACCAGCTTGTATCGTTAGATCGTTGGAGTGGCGGCCTAGTGGTTCGGGCATTGCACTTGGAATCCAGAGGCTCTGAGTTCAAGCCTCACTGCCACAGACTGCCACTCTGGCTCCCTAAGCAAAAACCCTTGACCCCACACTGCTTTCCGGGTACCGCAAAATGGCAGCCCACTGCTCCCCTAGGGGATGGGTTAAAAGCAGGGAGTTCATTTCGTTGCGCTGTACTTGTTAAAGTGTAATGAAATAAAGCACTGTGGGAAAAAATGACCCTGGAAGAAAAAAGAGCTGTCTGGGTCTGGTCTGAGCCATCACACGCTTCCTTCCTCCCTTCGTCACTGTTACCTTACTGACCTGTAGCTCTCCTCTCCTGGAGATTGTTAGTCTGATATTAGGACTGATGAGCATATCGGAACCAGAAACTCTTTACGAAAACATTTCCCTCCATGTATGCCAGAAACCTGTCTGTCTGAGGACCTTAGGTCAGAAGGCTGTTCTGTGGCGCCTCTCTGTCTGTTTCGCCTTCTTGTTTTCGCCAATGGGCAGTGTTTTTTTTTTTGTCTCTCTAATTTATAATCTCAGAAAGATTGTGCAGGTGTGCTGCTCCACAGCTCAGTGCAACCAGGCTATCCATGCAGCGTTGCAGCCTGGTTCTGCTGTAGAAACATTGCTCATGTAGATTCATGATCATGTCATGCAAAATCCTTATTGAGAATTGTTTGCACTGATAACGAGTTTCTGTCATCCTGCCGCCTCTCTGTCTGTTTTGCCTTCTTGTTTTCGTTGGATGGGTTGATTTTATTTTGAAATTCACCAGGACTATTTCCCGTTTGATCTGTGAAACAGGAGCTCAGTGTGCTGACCGCTCTGGCATCAGAACAAACTTCCCTCCAGGAGAAAGACTTTGTTGATCCGTACTGCTGATGTGAGTGTAATCAGTGATTTGGGTTCCCTGCAGCACCTCTGCTGCATGTCAGCATCGCTGGGTCAGTCTGATAGTTTGGTCGTTTAGGGGAGAAATTGTCCTTGATTCCCAAGATGAAAATAAGAAAACAACTGATTAAAAACAAGCAAGTCAAATAAGCATGGAGGCAAAAAGAAAGATGTGGATGCAGAAGAGAAGATGCTTCCTGGTTCGAGAGAAGAGGGGACACAGAACCTGAGGTCACTCTGTCAGAGCTCTTTCGAGAACCATGTCTAACTCCGGTCCTGGAAGGTCACTTTCCTGATGCCATCCAGAAAGAACTTCCAACCCTGTGGGATGTTAATCAATGCCAGGGTCCTGACTTAAACCTCATCAGTAATCTGAAAATGGCTACAGAGATGTTCTCCATCCACTCTGATGGAGCTTCAGCTGTTCTACAGATGATCTGGTCCAAATAGTGGGCGGAGCCTCAGCTGGAGGCATCGGATCCAAACAGGCCTGAGGTTGGAGGATCGGCAAAGGCTGTGAAAACGTAGATGTGGTTTCTTTGTTTACTATTATTTTTATTTTAATGACAGTCAAACAAGTGTGTAGAAGATGAGACGGTTAGTGCAGCACTGTGACTGTCATCACATGCTGCCCGAATCGCCTTCATCATCATCATCCTCATCCTTTTACTGCCCAGCCCTTCTGTCCAACTTTATTTCCTCCCACTTTATTTGCTCCCCTGACAGATCGATGGTCAAAGCTTAAATTTTCCAGCGTTGTTCAGATCCACGCCTCGCTCTGAGGCAGAAGGCGTGGCTGAGGTCAGGGGGAGGTCAGGCCTTAATCACAGTCAGCTGATCTTTGATGCATAATCCCAACTTTTTACACCTTAATCTGGCGGCAGCACCTGGTGCTCGGATCAAAGCTTCAGAGATAATAGAATCTGTTGAACAAACCTGGATTTCTCAGAGGATTATGAAGGATGTAGGGAAATGTATGCAAACTTCTGAGCTCCAGTGTTTTTTTTAAAACCATGAGCAGCTAATAGTCCTGAAGTTCACGTTCGATGGGATCTCGGTAGCTTTTCATTATTTTCCTGCAGGGCTGCAGTTATTTTATTGTTGAATATAAATACTTTAAAAACCTTTAAGCATATTTGCTGTTTCTGATTTTGGAAAATAAAATCCACATTTTCCATTAGATTAGATTCAGATTTGCTTGTTTGTTTCAATCACATGGGAAAATATGCCCTTTTTTCCCTCAAATGTTAACATTTAGGTCAGTTTTGTTTTTTTCACACCACTGATATAAAAGCAGCTGCTTTATGACAAGCTGACAAGTAAGTGAGGATTATTCCTATGGTGCCGTTGGGTCAGAGACACCCAGCTGAGTCATGTCTGCACCAGGAGACATGCTGAAGGTAAAATGTTGCTGCAGTGGATGTTTTAGAGAGAAACGGAGGCTAAACTGAGATTAGCAGCAACTTTTTCAGAACAGGAAGAGCAAAATACAGCGTCTGTTAGGTTAGATCAGCCAGTCGAACTATAAGTTATCAGACACTATTCCAATATTTGAAATCACTAATTACAAATATTAGGTCAGAACATTTTTTTTCTATTTTAATTTATTTTAAAAAAAAAACAAACGTTAAATAATAAACTAACTAGTGTGATTTTTCAAATCTGAATCAATTATTTGAATTAACAAAGATCGATTAATTAACCCTTTATAGGCCACTCAGTTAAATACTTTGACAATCAAAATTTTAAGCCAATAGCGTTATTGGAATCCAGGACAAGACCCTATTACCCTTGTAACATTCCAAAAAATATGGATATTTTGATGGCAAAAATGAATATCAATGTAATAACAAGAAACGCCAACTTTCCTGAATATATTAAAAAAAATTACAAAAGTGCTTTTATAAGAAATTCATGAAAAACACTCTGAGAGGGAAAGAAACACGTTCTTTTTGGTCCAACATAACCTTAGAGGCATTAATGCTGATACCGGCACTTACATTTTTTAGTTTATAAACCTAAATATAATTGTTAACTAGGCTTATTGACTTTTTAACTTTTTAAACTTTTCTTTAACTTGTTAACTTTTTTCCCAACTTAATTTACACTAGTTAATACACTCACCGGCCACTTTATTAGGTACACCTGTCCAACTGCTCGT
>JAGKQL010000004.1:28510399-28530485 GCA_018398635.1 Cyprinodon brontotheroides | reverse complement strand
ATACTCTAAAACATTTCTAAATGACTTTGTTTGAGTAAATTCTGGGCGCTACCCACTCAGGATTACCAGAATACATTGGGCGAGCAGTATGGAGGAACTCAATGACCGCGTTTTTGTGGACTTTTGCTGGACCTTTCTGCACCGAGCCATAGACCCTCATTATTTGAATGTCAGCTTAGACAGAAGCCTCCCCAGATCTCCAGATGCATTTGAGATATCAAAAAGTACTCAGGTGTTGTTCCAGCATGGGGGTGAAGTGAAATGAAAACAGTATATTTGGACCTTGCAAACAAAAACAATTAAAGAGATATTTTGCGCTGCAAAAATTGCTTAAATTTATCTCCTGATAAGCGCAGGTTAATAACGACCTACGGATGGACCGAGGAGTTTAGCCTTTAAAATCAGATCATTGGATATTATTATTATATATTTTATTCCTTTTGACTTTTGAGCCGATTCGGCAAGAGAATTTCTCGACTGTGAGATCAAGTGAGTCTATCTTACCAACTGGCACTTGATATAAGAATATAGAGAGTCGGGGCTGATGTGAGTTATCTTATTTCTTTAGCAAATTGTCAGACCTGTTTGAGTCAAGGGAAAATGCCTGCACTTCTTTCTTCTCTCTTATGTTTAGCAGTGAATCCTGTACATTGTCAGCAGCAGCTTTTGGATAAATTAAGTGAGGGGTCGCAGGCGATATGAGCTTGTTGCTTTTGATCGATGTGTAAATTTTTGGAGCTAGGTCCCACCACTGCAGGCGGTATGTTGTGTTGGCATGAGCGTTAAGCTGGCTTTTACCGCGAGACTGACCAATCTCCAATGGAGGCTCCTGAATTGAAGAAAACAGATTTAAAACTCCTAGACTTTAACTGTCTCCATTTCAGTCAGAATAGCTCAGATGATTAGCCACTTTATGTTGGGCTTCCATTTCTAAATAAATCTTTTATATTTGTTTAGAGTTTGATAAATCTAATTGAGTTTGTGAAAGGCGCTTTTATTAGATCAGATTCTCTTCCCTACTGGCGGCGGGGTTGCTTTAGTGGGGAGGAGCAAAGCTGCATTTCTATCTGGTCGACTGAGAGTTTTGTAGGCTTAGGCTTCTGGAAGTGAAGGTGATCTAAGAAATATGAGGAAAACTCAACTTGAAAGAGAAATTTTAAACACAAAATAGAAAGCAATGAAGTAATTAAAGCAAAAATAAAAAATAAATTCTCAAAAATAAAGATATGAAAAACAACCAAGTTGCTCTTTTGAAACGCTATTTGCGACAAAACATTTTTCTCTGCCTATCTCAACATTTCTAGGCTGATAAGGATCATGATACTTCCACAATGAATAATCTACATTATTTTTTATTTATTTATCAATAAATAATCGACAGTAGCTGCGAATCGTTCCCTTGGAGAAGATTTCATGCGCGAATTAACCGGGCGAAGCTTAACACCGCAGAGATCTGATATATCACCGTATGCTTTGGCGCAGTAGAAACCTTCTTTTTTTAAAATCTTAAATGCAGCGATTATTTTATTTGGTTTTGGTAGCAATCACTGCTGACTACTGGCTTCAGCTAATATTTTCGTGACTTTGCGCGCGATAAGCAGTATAGGGACGCCTTTTTTTCCCCAAAATGTGTGCGCCTGCGCCCTATGCGTTGTTGTTACTGCGGATGCTGCCGAGACCGCGCGGAAACCGCAAAAGCTGGGGAAGCGTACGCGGACGTATGCGGCGTAAACGAGGGTATGTTTATGCAGAACTTCGGCTACCGGAGGGATGTATTTAAAGAGTAGCGCTTCGAGGGAGGTGAATGTAAAGAGACCCAGGTGGTTTTTTCCGCACGCATCACGCCGGTATCGCTGCTAATCCGTGGACTCCGGCGCGTGCTACTGGCCCTTACAGCCATTTGCGCCGAAAACGCTTGCGAACGCTTTGCTTGCCGTTACGTTCCCTGAGGCCCCGACAAAGGAACGGGCTAACCGCTTCACATCGGTGCGTGAACCCGCCGCTCAAAGTGGCGGCTCTTTCATGCTGTCTGAAAGCTGCTTCATTTTTTGCTGCTTCGGTACTGTTAAGGTTCCTGACGCTGGCTGCTTAAAGTGCAGCAGCTTGCCGCAGTGCGTGTCTGACGCCATGCTGCTATGGAGCTTTCATTTTCCTCTCGCCTTGCAGCTATATTTGCTAGTGATCAGTGGGGAATAAAAGTAGTTTTACATATGGTGTTTTAAAGTGAGAAAAGTCCACCTGAAAACGTAACCACTGCAGTCAGTTCATCCATATCACTTATCCTGCCTCTTCTTAATATTAGTCTCTGTCTGGCCGTCGGCCTCATGTTCACACCGCTGCAGCTGGTTCAGGGTGCGCTTTTTCATCTTTAAATGGCTCTAAACTGCAGGCACCAGGATAATAAGTGCTGCAACATATTCTGCCGGCAGATTTCTGCATTTTAAGTTAATTTATAGGCGTAAATAAACTGTTTCAGAGTGAGTTTTTAGGGATCTGCATCAACAGTGTTCTGTCTCACGGCCAGCTCCACTGGATGTTGATTAAGGGCATTTGTAATAAATACATGAATGCGCAAAAGCACACCATACTCATTGCTTTACCTCTTCTCTTTTTAAAATGCACGATAGAGGTATTTAAAGCGTAGTAGAGGACATTGTACCTGTATATAAAAAAACGCCCTAGTAGTCCAGTGCGCTTTATGTGTGTGTTAGAATACGCAGAAATGGGACACATAACTGGAGTGCGACTTTTAGGCGAAAGTACCGCGTAGGTTTGTTCTGTCAGTTAAAATGAAGTTTCCTCCCATACTCCCAGTCAACGACACCCATTTACAAATTTAGCTGATTTATATTTTCTTATAATAGATTAATCACGTTTAAACCCCATTGTTTCAGCCCTAATCTGAATTTAAATTTCTCCGTTACAAAAGGAAATAATAGAGGAACAGAATCCAGCCCAAATTCCTGAAGCTCTAATTATTGTAATAAATCTTTAAAAGTCATTAAGCTTAAAATGATCCAAGCTTTAAACATGTTAGAGTCCTGCTTACCAGCCAGAACTCTGTTGACGGAGGAGTGAGTAGCCAGACCGGGCTGTCCTCGTTCATGGAAGATCCCGGCGTACGGCAGGTACTCCGGAAGCAGGAAACGGCTGCAGAAAGCAGGGATGAGAGCGAATCAGTTTGGATCCATTTGGAACCAAATGAACAGCAGGTTTGATTTATGAGGGTCTCACCGTGGGACAAATCGCCCCAGCGAGGGGGCAGACATCCTGGCATTCCTTGGTGTCCTGTGTCTCGCTCGGTCTGCAGGATCACTGGAACAAAGCAGTGGAAAAGTTTACCTGCATGAAGCACCTTATAGGGGAAAAAACTCCCTGCAGACGACTGAACAGGAGCAGCAGCTGTCAGGACTGATTCATAAAACCAGAGATTGATTTTAAATCTGTCCTTTCAGCCTCTATTAATGCTGTATAATGTTGATATAATGCGGGTTAACATGCTGCACAACTAAACAGTCATGTAATTAAGGCTGGTAGCTAAAATAAATGTGTTAAATACTGATGATCCAATTAGAGGATCAAAACACATATTCCCCCGTAGAGAAAAAGAGACCGTATCTTTTGTATCCTTTTAAAACTGATTTGAATCCATTCTTATTAACGAGAGATACACTGAGCTGCTTTTAAAAGCGGAATTACCCACCCTAAACTGGCCTCTTTGATATTTTGGTGATAAACCACGTGAAGTCTTCTTTGAAATAATGCCTTTTTAGACATACGTTCTTGACTCCACTATTAATATGAAGTAAATCAGTTCAATATCAAGTGAACAATTTAATATGGGGAATATATCAGCGCTTCTTTGCCTCTCAGCTTCCTCGAATACATGACCTTTAGTTTTAAGTTTCTGGTAACTTTGGTGAATGCACAATGGGTCAATCATTCTCGGCGAATCTGAATTACGCGTTCTCCTGAAGAAATATATATAATAATCATCGCCTTTTCTATCAGTCCACATTATAAAATAAGCCATAAACGTACGTATGATAATTATTTTTGGCAATTTCATGTACATTTGTTAAAATCCTTCTTCTGTGTCTAAAGTTGTCTGTTTGGCGCCCTCCTCAGGTTAAAAGGATTACTGCGTAGGATTTTTTCTATTGGCTTAGTTGAGGATGTGATCTTGATGCTTATATTTGCAGAATAATGATATTTAGTGTCTTTTATTCTTACTTCTTTGAACTTGACAGTAGTTTTCCCAACATACCCGCCCCCATGAAAAAAAAAAACATATCCTGTCATGAAAAGTACAGCTGAATCTCTCATAAAAGCAGCAAACTGCAGTAAATGTGTGAGATCTTCACAAGCATTGAAAAGTCACACATGACACAAAATAATATTGATTATAAAATTTCAATTACAATGATTTATAAAATATAATAAAATCATACACTAACTATAGTTAATACAGAGTTGGTTTACATAAAGTGATCGTTGTGGTAAGAGCCTGTTTTTGAAAATGGATCACATGCGTGCATTATAGCTATTACCTCATTTGCAATGGGATGCAAAGTGACCTTTTTTAATGAAGTCTAGTAAAATAAATTACTAATTAAATAGGAAACGCAGGGCAACATGAATGGAGCGAGGTGTTACGTTCACAGATGGGAAACAGTACGATAATTTAACAGCCAGTTAAATAAGACAATCCACATGTATCGGTCTGTAACATAACCACTATGTTATTTTTCACTTCTGGTATAAAGCACATTAAAGTGTACCAATGACAAACTGTCTTGTAGAACAGTTATTTCACTGATAATATTATTTCAAATCTCCACTGGTTAAAAAATGATGATGGGAATTAATATGCTGGGTTATTTTGGTGTGGAAACATTTTTGAATAAAAAGGGGCGTGTGCATTGGTGCGAGCGGCTCGACAGGTGAGGAAGACGCGCAATGACAGGTCTGTGCAGAAGGAGATTTTGTGCGGTTGTCCGTTGAAAATCAAGACGAAAAATAAAGGAAGAAAGATGAACCACAGGCAGAGGTTGTCCCAGCGCCGCAGATCACCGCAGAGATTTGTAGTAAACTGATTGACTCTGAGTTTGCACCCAGAGGACGCCGCCCGGTGCAAAGAGACGCCGCCCAGGGGGAAAAAAAAAAAAAGACGCTCCGGTGAGATCTGGACCTTATTTTTCTTTTTGGGGATTTTTGGTTGTACCACA
The DNA here is from genome assembly GCA_018398635.1 of Cyprinodon brontotheroides. Taxonomy (NCBI): domain Eukaryota; kingdom Metazoa; phylum Chordata; class Actinopteri; order Cyprinodontiformes; family Cyprinodontidae; genus Cyprinodon; species Cyprinodon brontotheroides. The sequence goes on along the minus strand of JAGKQL010000004.1, from coordinate 28,525,257 downwards.
CTTTTTCTAATCTTTTTTGGGGGGGTTTACCGTTTGGATTTTTCTTTTTGGAAAGGACTTTGGACTGAAATGGTTCCAGGATTTTACTTTGGGTTCGAAGTGTATGGAACTCCTGTTTGGAATTTATTATAAGAAATAAAAAGAGATGGACAGTTTTGGACTTTCAGTTATTAGGGATTCAGTTGTTTTTGTTTGTTTTTTGCGGATATAAATTGAGACTTTCAGTTTACTTATAAATTGGTTGTGAAGGTTTTTTGGGTTATTTATCATTTATACTGAAATATTATTGAATTAACTTTGGATTCTTGGTAATAGTGCAATTTTTTATTATTATTTTCTTTAAATAAATCTTTGTTATTCCTTAAAATGGTAATACTTTGCCTGATTTCATGTAAAAACCCCCTTGAGTTTTTGTGAGTTCCGCTTTTAATCTAGCTGAATTTTACAGGTCATATCATTTAATCAAACGCCGTGTGTCTCAGGGCCCTGGCATGATTAGATGAAGGAAAAATGTCAGAAAAACCTTCTCCTGAAAATTTGAAGGAGTGTGGAGCGATTTTGCTGCAGCGGCAGGAAAATTAAGGCGAGCGCGGAGCTTCCTGGCGCAACTTTGAACAGCGGAGCCAATGAGTGAACATCATCCTGAGCAGGGAGCGGGAATTATGTGGCGCTCCGCTCCGTTCACATGCTCTGATCAGAGCAGACTTGTCTGTTCTCCAGACTGACAGCTGTCCCAGCATGCACTGCAACATCAGCAGCTTCCAGGGGAGTGCTAACAGATCTCAGAGTGTTAAGTTAAAAGTTCACCTTTCTGATGTTCTACAAAATTACGTTTTAACATAATTTGAGACGAGAACATTATGCTTTATGGCCAATTTAGTGCGTAATAAAAAATTTCTGATCTTGAGAAGCTAACCGCAACCAGGGCCAACGTTAGCCCGCCTGCATAGCAGAGCCAGCCGAAGTACCAATTTTTATTTGGCAAAACGTTCATCTGATTAGCGCTTTATCTGACTGTGTTAATCAGTATTACCCTATCAAATGAAAAAGGGAATAGTTTATTATCTAGAGACTATTAATGTTGATGTTCGGGATCGGCCTGTTTCTCAGTGTAGTCCTGTTTCTCTGACTGTGACTAACTGGATGTGCTCTTCATCCTCTGGACATGGGAGATGGTTCGAGAGCTTCGCCTGCCTGGCTGTGTTTCCTGGACAGGCCACCTGTGGAGCTGGTTTACAGTTGCCTTTTGTATCTATGCTTCCTTTTCTATGTCTGCTTCTGTCTCCTTGGGATTGCCTTCGAGTCAATGAGTCGATGCAATCAACTGGTTTTCCTTAGATAGAAAACTTTGTATCAATCTGACTAGGCTTGTCCCGATCCGATCCACGTATCGGATCGAAGCGCCGATATTGGCAAAATGCGTGATCGGCAAAGCATGTAAATGCCGATCCAGACTGCCGATCCAGTTTTTTAAAAAATCCGGTCCGTATTTTCCAGTTTCGCTGATTGAAACGATCCATTCCACTATTTTGCGCCAGTCTTTCCTTGTTTTGCATTTTTATTAAAACTTACACGGTAATACTTGCACCTTTAACTGTTTACGGTTTACTGCTCACTGTGCAATTTCAGATTGTTATTCATAATTTTGTCCCAGTTTGTGTTTATCTCTTAATAAACAGGTAAGTTTGTTGTTACCAAGCATTGTGTTTTATTCAATCTCACCTAATTCAGCTGGCTAGATGTTATCAAGAGTACTAAAACCCTTTTCAACATGAGTCTTACAACTAAGGCTAAATACTTTAACTTAAACTTAAATACATGCTCGGATAGGCTGGTATCGGCCAGTATCGGTATCGGATCGGAAGTCCAAAAACAATATCGGTATCGGATCGGAAGTGCAAAAACCTGGATTCTGACATCTCTAAATCTGACTGGATGATCTGGTTGAACTGTAAAGTGCGCCTTGAGATGACATGTGTTGTGAACTTGCATGTCTCTCCCCCTCTCTCTCATGCCCCCTTTCCTGTCAGCCTATTGTCAGAAAAATAGAGCCACTAGAGCCGCAGAAAACCCAAAAAAAAAAAAAAAAAAAAAAAAAAAGAAAAAAAGAAGAGCGAAGTGTGGTGATGTCACGACTATGCTTCTGTTCCAGTTGACACAGATTTGTTCTCCACGCTCCTGTTCTCCCAAAGTCCATGCTTCCCAAGAACGGACTTGGCGAGAACAGGCGTCCATACTTTACATTCTTGTGAAACGTTCAGTATCTCCTCTCCATTTCCAGCCCATCAAGCTTAGCTACTTACTCCAATTCCTCGAAGTCCACGTCGCTGTTGTCCATTGCACTAGAGGGGTTGGGGGCGGGGCTGTCGGAGGACGTGGACATGGTTCGCATGCGGTGGTTCTGCTGGTATCGCAGGGAACGCTGGCGAATGCTGTCCCGTCTGGACAGGTACTGGATCATCCTCTGAGCATAGTACGCTGCTGGAGAAAGTCTGCGGAGCAAAGAAAGAAGCTTCAGGTCGCAAACAGCCAATCAGAGCCGGATCCTGTGTCACAACTGTGTGGTGGCGTACCTGGCCGGGTCTGGGTAGATGGGGTGGTCTCTGGATCCGGACATGTCGTACCGAGACAGCGACAGCAGGGAGGATTCCAGCAGCCGCCTGTTGGGGGCGGAGCATAGAATGATGCGTTTCATTTAGGTTCTCATCTGCAGACCTAAGCTATGATTTATCAGGCTGTGATCAATAAAAACAAACCGTTCAATTCACTTTATATAAAAAATAAATCCTCATAAGCGTCTGATTTCACTGCGCTGCTGAACCACAACTATACATGGAGAGCGGTCACACAGAAAAGATGGGCCTATGAGCGCCTCTGACCGAAGAGCTCCACTCCTGGTCCTAATGATTGACAGGGTAGATCCAAACCCAGCTGCTGAAAACATGGGGGAGTGGCGGCCTAGTGGTTAGAGCGGCGCACTTGGTCCCCAGAGGTTCTGAGTTCAAGCCCCATTCCTGCAGACTGCCACTCTGGGTCCCTGAGCAAGACCCTTAGCCCCACACTGCTCCTGGGGAGCTGGTGTGAGATGAATAAAGTTCAATTATTATTATTTTGATGCCGCTGTGATCACTGTGTGTGATGCTGCTGCTCTGCAGGAGGAACGCCACAGTTCCAGAGCCATGATGGTGATGATCGGTGTGCTGAGCTCAGCTCTGGATCTACGTTCATCTCTGTGGTTCAGATTCAGCCAATCGGCATTCACCAATTCACTGGTGGGTTCAGCAGCCAAAAGATCACAGCACAGACGCACAGTGCCTTTCCATCCAACCTGCTTAAAGGAATAGTACACCCAAAACATGATAGCCTTTGGTTTTCTACTCTCCCCCATGCTGAACAACACTCTGGAGTACTTTTTTGATATCTCAAATGCATCTGGAGCATCTGGGAGGAAGACTTCTGGCTGTCTGCTGACATTCAAATAATGGAGGTCTATGGTGACCGAGACAGAAAGGTCCATAAAAAGTCCACAAAAAGCGTGTCAATATTCCTCCATGTCTGCCGTCCAATGTATTCCAAGTCACTGAGTGGGTAGCGTCCATAATTTACTCCACAAAAGTCATTTAGAATGTTTTCAGAGCATAAACAGTAGTGTATAGGATTTCCTAAAAAGCGAAGCCCTTGACGAGTCTCGGATTGAGCAGCGACGTAGACCAAACCAGGCGAAAAGTGCGCATTCAGCCGCCTGCTCTGCCGCGATAATGCAAGCGTAGAAGAAGAAATGTGCTGTTTACCTGTGCAAAGAAAGAAACGGTGCAAGAAAAATGTCTGAGGACTTCAGTGTTGAGGAAGAGCATGAGTTCTTTGCCCAGCTGAATGCGCACTTTCATCTGGTTCATCGAGGTAAATTCTGGGCCTACCCCACTCAGGACACTTGGAATACATTGGGCGAGCAGTGGTATGGAGGATATTGGACACGTTTTTGTGGACTTTATGGACACTTTCTGCCTCGGCCATAGACCTCCATTGATTTGAATGTCAGCAGACAGCAAAGAAGCCTCCCAGATCTCCAGATGCATTTGAGATATCAAAAAGTTCTCAGAGAGTTCATTCGGGGTCTCAGTAGAAAAATGAAGGCTAACCTCATGTTTTGGGTGTACTATTCTCTTTAACATTATTCATGTTTAAGCTGATTGTTTGCTTTTTTGTTCAAATGGAGAATTGTGTAACATTTGTTATCATACTTACTTATAATCATATAAATAGAGAAAAAATTGTCCCCAAAATATCGGTAGCACATCAGGAGGATCGGTTAGACTGATTCAATCTAAAACTCCTTTATGGGTCAATCTCTATTTTGGGGTTTATTAAAGATCCAATATAATAATTCAGAGATCAGGAAACATCTAAACATAATAAACTGATGTAATCCACTGGTTTTGCACAAATGTAATCTTTGTTAGCTTGGTTGGCAGCTAATGGAGATTTAAGGCTTTTTTAATCTCTAGTTCCTGTTGGTTCTTTTTTTAGCTCACGGTTTGATAAATCAAGTTAGCTTAGCAGCGATCTCATTACATCTTTGAGATCTGGACAGAAACCAGACTTGGATTTAATTACTCTTATTTGTGTTTTGATGGCCTTAAACTAACTCTGAGACGCTGTACCTCCGCAGCGAGTCCTCATCAGGGGGGTCAACAGGCATTTCTTGGCTTAAGGCCTCTGGTGGCTCGGCGGTCCGGCTGCTGGTTGCCTGCCGGTACACCCTCTCCCACTGCGCCGTGTCCTGGTTGTAGACCAGGCCCACCGTCTGCTCGGTGGCCTGGCTGGGAGGAGGGGCCAGAGGGAAGGCCACGGTTCCGGCCCCCGCAGGAGGCAGAGGCGGCTGCTCGATGGGCTCAGGAACCGCCCTCCTCTCCAGGTTCTGAGCTTCTAGTGTCCGCCTGCTGTCATCCGGCTGCCAAGGTGCTGCTGGGGAGGGGAAGGAAGAGGAAGAGGAGGGCGCATCCAGCGAGGAGGAAGAGGAGGTGGAGGAGGTTTGGTGCGTGCGCTCCCAGCGCTGTGAGTCCTGATTAAAAGTCAGCAGGTTGTGGCAGGCCCGGCAGCGGTTCAAGTGGCCCCTGGAGGCCGGGGGAGGGACGTTGTTCTCCAAGCTGCTGGAGGCGGCGGCGGCGGCGGGCGGGGCGGGAGGCTGGTAATGGATGATGGTCGGGGAGGAAGAGGAGGATGAGGAGGGCTGGCTTGGCCTCTCTGTGTCCATGTTGTTGTTCAGCAGTTCCTGGCCGGGCTCCTGGTTCCCGTCGGCTATGCTGCCCCCCAGTGACGGGTCGATGTCGATGCGGTCGATCTCCAGGAAGTAACGGCTCAGGTTGCACTGCAGGACGTTCCGGAAGGAGGCCGAGGAGCTCCGAGAGCCATCCCAGAACGGGTGGTGGCCGCTGCTGGTGCCGGCCGACTCCCGGGGCCCCGTGTCCCCCTGCTGGGAGAAACCTCGGCCCTCGGAGGCAGAGGTGTAGAGCGGGGACTGAGACGAGCCGTCCTGCTGCCGCAGCACCGACAGCAGGCTGACCGAGGAGGAGGAGGAAGTCCGAGGAGGCAGCATGGACGGACCCACCCCTACTTCTCTCATGTTCAACAGGCTGCGGGTCCAGTCTGGGCTGGGCCTGGGGGCCGACAGAGGCTCCAAGATATTTGGCATGATGGGGTTCAGGGAGGCGCCGGCGCTGTAGTAGACGGAGGTGAAGGCTGAGGGCCGCTCTGTGGGCTGCCTGGGCTCCGTGCGTGCCGAGGAGAAGGTGGAGGCGGTTGAGAGAGGGGGGGTCTCCGACGAGACTCTGGGGTCTGGCGTAGCCGTCGTTGAGGCGCCGGCGGGCATCGCGCGCTTCCGGCTGACGGAGCAGCGAGTGCACACACACAGCATGCCCAGGTGCTGGGTGCAACCTGGAATGGAGGCTCCGCCCGCCGTACCGGGGGCCTCTGCGGCACTACCACCGTCGCTCGGAGGCCGTGGCGGCAGCTGCTGCTGCTGCTCGGCGCCCACGCTGTGCCCCGCAGAGCGGGAGGACGACAGGATGTGCAGGAAGTTGTGGAGGATCGGCGTCCGGCGAACTGGCTGGGAAGGCAGGAAGGAACGCTGGCGGAAGTGAGGCATCTCCACGCTGTCCATGGGAACCTCGGAGTCGTCATCATTCTGCGTAAAAAGGAAAGAACTGAGAACAGACGGAACCAGCTGCTAATGGACGCTTCAGCCAGGATCCGTGTCCTGTGGTGATCACCTGCACGCCGATATACATCTGTTCAGCCCGTGATGAAGGAGCTAAAGTTGTAGTTGTTGTTTTACATTTTTACATCCACACTGCCGTTTTATTTAGGGACTTTTATTTTTTCAGGCTATATTTTTTATTTCATTTGTCAGATATCATTATAAATGTCATTATTTTCAAAACGTGGCCCCGTGATCAGTTCCAGCCCGCCGCGTCGACTTTCCATCCGCTCTATCCTAACCCGCGTCCAGAAAGACCGGAAACGCCACCAAAATCAACAAAAACAACTGAAAAACTGAAATTTGAAAAAAATCTAAATGAAAAATATATTCTGAGAAAAAGTTACCGTGATTTTCATAATGAATTATATAGCTTAATATAAACGCCTCTTTTTCCTCAAAATGTGCTGTAAAGGCCCTTGGTGCGGTGCTCCTATGTGTGTTTTTGTAATCCATGCACTTTTGAGACCACCTCATTGGAGGGAGGATTGATGAACGAGTGGCTGAAAGGTTCAGAAGTCCTTTTTCCACCTCTATCACCATATTGGCATCCACCCATGCGCTCCATCTCACAGCTGATGGGGAAAGTTCGCTCATAGAAACAATTAACGCTGTGCTCGCTGTTCAACCGCTTCACATCGGGCGTGAACCGGACGCACAGAAATGCGCAGAAGCAGCGAAGCTTTACATGCAAAAGTCACGGTTGACGCGCTACGAGTAGGGCGTTAGTATGCGCGTCCCGCAGCTGCTTTGCGCATATGGCGCCTCGATGCTGCGGCATCTGGACGACCGCCAACCGCCGCTGTCTGCTGCCAGATGGAAAATCATAGTTCTTTGCCGCTGACGCCAGCCGGCATCAACCAATCAGAGAAGCTGATCTGGGAGCTGACAGCTTGTGACTCCAGGACGTTAGAGCCACATTATATAGCGATACATAATGAAATGAAAAGGCTGATGCGATTATATGATAATGAAAGCGGTTACGCGAGGGAGCACTGTAAGTTCCACGATCACCTATCGCCGCGTCTTCACAGCCGGCGAAAAAAAGATGAATCAAATAAACGCCCAGCACCGTCCCCGGCCCATTGAAAGGAACTGTCCGCCTGCACATTAACGTGAAGCGGCCGTTCTGCGCAGGCACGCGAGCGGGCGTGGGAGCCGGCGGGATGACCCATGGGAACCACAGTTTCAGGATAAGTGGAAGGCAGCGCCCGAGGGCAGATCCACGCCGCACCGGGCGAGATGGGCGACCCGAGTCCTGACTAACGTGTCTGCTGGCTCCTGTTGTTCAAGCTTTACACTTAAAAGCCGGCGTTATTTCGGAGGAGCTTCTGCGCTGCACCTGAAAGTGGACGGACAGCTTAAGAAGGGGTATTGGCATATCCTGATTTAGCCGCAGCTGTTTAATTCAGAAACAGAGGATGACCGAGCTTTAATGGAGTTTGGTCCAATACTTTTCAGCAATACTTTAATACTTGAATAAAAAAGCACAATCATACTCAGTTTTTGCTCCCGGCTCTATTTTTCTACCTGAAAAACTTTAATTCAACAGTAGCCTTCTGAAGCTGGGCTCTCCTCACCTCTTCACCGCTGGCTGGCTGGTGTTTTTTCATCTAAATAATCTAAATCTTGCAGCTATATTTGCTGTGATCAGTGGGAATAAAGTAGTTTTAATATGTTTTAAGTGAGAAAAGTCCACCTGAAAACTTCAGTGAGTGCCTTGCAGTCAGTTCATCCAGATTATCTATTTCTGTCGGAGGCGCCTCTCAGACCCCCACATACCAGCGTGTGCACCCTACAGCAGAAATCCCTTCAACAGCAGCCTCTAGGCTGGGCAGCCTCCGGGTTCACCGCGGTGGCTGGCAGGTGTTTTTTCATCTAAATAATTTAAACTGCAGGCACCAGGATACCGGTAATAAAAGCGAACATATTCCGTGCGGCAGGTTTCAGGATTTTAAGTTAATTTAGGAGTGATCACAGCGCTCTGTCATCTGCGATGTGTCTGTCTCACCAGCCAGCTCCCAGGTTTGATTAATACTTTGTAATAAATACATGAATAAAAGCACAGTCATACTCAGTTTTACTCCCCATTGTATTTTTAAATACCAGTAGAGGTATTTAGGCGTAGTAGAGGACATGTACCAGTATATAAAACCAGCGGCCCTATAGTCCGGTCGCCTTATGTGTGTGTTAAATACAGAAATGGCACACATAACTGAGACCGCGCCTTTTAGTACGGTGCGCCTTATGGTCGGTGAAAATACGGTAGTTGGAAATTTGAATGGGAAAATGTGAATTGAGCATTAAGGCCTGCAGTGTGACCGTAGCCATAGTTACATTAACATCACACACATCGGATCTTAAATTGGAAAAATATCATTTAAACTGGATGTAAAAACGGCCATAGACCGAAGACGAACTTTAAAGCATCTCCAGAAAACCTGGAAAACCTCGGATCAATGGATACCAGGAATGTAAAGAACTGAGACCTTGGTGTGGAAACTGGATTTGACAGATTTTCTTCCATCTTAACATGTAAAAGTTCAGAAACGGCGCTTAAACTCACCTGCTGATTGGATGGATTCACAATCGCTGTGAGCAGGTTGTGACCCAGAGGATCAAATCTCACCAACCTACAGAGAGCAGGACAGAAACAAGCCTTTTACTTTCACACCATCTCCTCCTTGTTTAAGTAGAGCTTGCTTTTTAAAAAAATGATCATAAATAGTTTCCTTACAGGAGACAATTACAGAAAGTTTGGAAGGAAAATAATGACAGCAGCTACTAGCAGGATGATTTTAGCTCATTTTAAGATTCTAAATCTATACATGTTAAGATTTTTCTCTGAAACATCCCTTTAATCTATGAGTAAAAGTAATTATGCTTTCATAGAACCGGTTCCAGCCAGCTGAGCTTTGTTGGTTTAATGACTCCGGTTGGGAATGCCGGCAGAGCTTCCTGGCCCCGCTGCTCGCCGATGCTCTTTGACCCACCTTACTCGCTCCGTCTCGCTGCCCGTCTTGACCACGGCGAACGGCTCGGGGCGGCTCCAGTCCCAGAAGTGCAGCTCGTTGTTGGTGGCGATGAGGAGGAGCTGAGCCGTCGGGTGGAAGGCGAGGGAGGCGATGGCCACGTTGCTCTCGGTAAACCAGCTCTCGCTGCCGCCCTGCAGACAGCGCAGCACCCAGTCATTCATGGGAACGCTGGAAAAATCAACCCTCCGTACCGCTATCCTTCCACTCTACGCTCTCATCCAATCCTAATTCATTTTTGATTCAAACCTCCAAGTCTGATTAGGGCTTCATCAAAGAGATGTCATTCATCAGTGGATTCAAGTCTAAACAAAAAGGAACCCGTTTGTATGTAAGAGGAATGTGGTTAAATTTTGGAGAATTTATGGATCATGACAAGTCGACCTCAGAAAACAGGCAGAAAACAAACAGCATAGAAGAAAATAGCAGATCTTTAGGATTTCTCACGTCTTCCTTACTGGTCTGGGAAACATTTCATAGTCACACTTTAACCCCACAAACATGTTTAAACACAGCTGGAGAAGCACCACTAAGGAGGATCTGTTGAGAACAAAGGTTGGTTGTCTGGTTCTTCTCTGAAGGAGTTAATAGAAATTAGGGCTGCAACTAACGATTATTTTGCAAATCTATGAATGGGACGATTATTTTTTCGATTAATCGATTAGATATCGGACAAAAAATATTTTTTATATTAACCTCTTTATTGCAAAATAAACATTTTAGACGGAACAAACGCTTGCCACAAGTACGTTGAAACTGCGCGTTACATGAAAAATAAATGTTTTGTTAAAACTTCGCGGCCCGCGAAGAAATAGCTGTTTTACATCCACAAAGTACGCGAGCTACTTTTGACATAAAAATAAAGAACATTGCTGTTTTAAAGCCCCTAAGAGGTTCAAATAAGAGCCCCATTTCAACAAGCGGTTTTAAGACTAGAAAGTTCTGCGCAAGACAGGAAATTATACGCGGGTAAGGTTGCTAGCAGAAGAAGCCGCAGAACACTAGAGGTAAAGAAACGGCACGATTCAATTTATAAGGTATGCATTTTGGAATAAATAGAGAACTAGGGATTTTCACCCACATCCTCAAAGATTGAAGTTATTTACGTGGGGAATGGCAGGGTATTCAGTGACATATTGCGGATCTTGCTGGATTTTTATTCTACTTTACTTCCATAAATTACGGGATCTTTGTACGCTTTATTTTTGCCAAGATTTTAAAACTTTAAAACCTGGCTGATGCACCCACATTACCCCACACCTTCAAAAAACTAAGCATGAGCTAATTCAAAATGTGAAGTGTTATCAATGGTGATCACAGATGGTACACGTTCATCAACCTACCAACAAGTTGCAGGGAAAGCATCAGATGAGCTAGGTGCAGGGGCCAACGCCACGCTTCCCCACTTTAGAAACAAACAAACATGGTTACGCCACCCCTGCTGATCAGCTCTCTCACTGCCATTGAAGCGTCTATGTTTCCTTTTCAGGTGCTGCATCATAACAGTGGTGTGTCCCCAAGCTCATTGTTCTGTTTTTACAAAAGTTGCATGTTACTTACTTTTTCGCTTTACAAAGCGCAGGCTATTTTAATTATTGTGACTAGGCGCCGTTAATCCCGCGCATCGGCGAAGGCTTCCTTTGGTGAACAATCAGGGCGCACGAAAGAGCTGGGCGGGATCCAGGTGGAAAAATGGTCCCAGCGTTTTCACGCATCTCGCTCAACTAGCTTACGCAAGTCATTTTCCACAATGGCGGTCATACCAAGCAAAAGCTGTATAAGGTATTTCAAGACAGGAAGCGCTACGGGATAGTGTAGAGCGGATGTGGATTTGACCCGACAGCCACAACTTTCTGTCTGAGATCACCTACAATTTTGGAGAGGTGCAGCAGAGTGTTCGCACCAGGGGGCGGGGACGTTCTTCATATGTACATTACATACGAGCCTATTGCGAATTTTGGAAGTATAAAACAGCCGTAAGTGGCGAGCTTACTTGCTTTCAATCCGGTTGCCAGGTCTGCCGCCGTCTCACTATCAGATCTATACAAAAAGTCTTTCTGATCTTGTTTTTAGATCGACACAAGCAGCAAGAGCAGATTCTGTTAGATTATTCTCTACTCTACATAAATAATCTGCCAGAGCAGTAAGACAGCTCATGCATCATGATTTCAACAAGTTTTAATAAAGTGGGTTTAGAATCAGCAAACAGCCGCCTCCTCATGGCTTCTCAGCTGCTTTGCTTCCTGAAGTCGGATCAACGCCCTAAAGCTTGACTAATGTTCTCCTTTGATTTTTTTCTTTTTGCCGTCTTTCCATAAACAAACTTACAGAATGTTTTAATTTGGGTGAAGATTTCTTCAAGTCATGCTGAACATCTAACATCCAGTTTTCCGCTTTCCTGCAAACAAACTGATTGGACCTCAATATGACGTCAGACTGACGGACGGACGGAAAGTGATTCAGTGGAACGATCCAGACTGATTCAGATCTCCGGGATTCCGCCCAGCCTGGTCGCCAGGTTATCGGCGTCGACCCGCTCCGTTCATCGCAGGCGGTGGTTGGGTGATACTCACATGCAGGTCCCATATGCGGACTTCCCCGTCAAGGCACCCAGAGGCCACCAAGCCAGGAATGGTGGGGTGAAAGGTCACGCACCATGGGGTCCTCCGGTGGCCCACCAAGGAATGTAGGCACTTTCCCGTCTTCACCTCCGTGATGTAGATGTTGTGGTTGACGTGTGTGGAGGCCATTAAAGACCTGCCAAGAAAAAGGAGACGGTAAGAGCGGATACGGAGGGCCAGGCCTCCTCATCTATCATCAGCATCTCAGAACTCCGACCCAATGATAACCTTCAGTAATAACATGAGCGCGTTATGATAACAGCTCTAAAGCTGCGTTCACGCCAAAAAGAGTTTTGCGTGTTAAAGACGCTTAAACGCCTAAATTTGGGCTCCTGGTCCAATGCTGGTCAAGGTGTTTTGACACTTCGACGCTCTGGATGCTCTGGTTTTTTATCTGTTCAAGCTAGACAGAAGCTTGGCTTTTTTACTTTATGAGTTGGAAAAATTGTTTTGTATTCAAGCATGAAATTCCACCTCCAAACATTTTTTCTCATCGGGATTATGATCCATCTAAAATATCAGGATTTATACAGGAATAGGCCAACTCAGCTTAATTTAATGCTTTTTAATGCTGTTATAAATAATTTTAATGCCATCGTCAAGACGGTACGAATGACTCATATATATATATATATATATATATATATATATATATACAGGTTATATGAGTGGATGGAAACGGCTTATGAAAACTGTCCGAACCGTTTGGGTTGCGACTGTCTCCCTGTCGGTTCAGCGTGTGTTGCGTTGGTTCATCGCTGCTCCTTTTCTCATAAAGCGGCGAATTTACACTCAGGAGCAGAAGGTGGCGGTACTGCGACCAAAGCCAACCACCAAATAGTAAACAAGAAGAAGAAGAAGTACAGTGTAGCCGGTGTAGCAGAAAAAAATCAGTTGTTGTGGGAGGGTGTGTGGGTATGGCGGTGGGAAAGAACAGGAGTTGGAAGACGCACCAGCAGCACTTTCCTAGGTCTGCTGTATGGGACCACTTTGCATTTAGAGTGACCTGCGATGACGGCAGAAAGAACGTTGTGGATAAAAGTGCAGCAGTGTGGCAAGCATTGTGCAACTTGCGTTTTGTTTATGCTAACATCAACACTTGACCCTCAACATGTCATGCTAACCCCGAAATCCCTCATACTCAAATCAGCTCAAAGCTCCAGCTGCTCAAAGCAGCAAAGCCTACAGCCTCGCTGCTGGCTCCCGTCCGCTTCTCTCTGAGTTCCTTGGAGATGGTAGAGAGCATGCGCGTAGAATAGATTAAATTCAAAGCAGCAAAACATGCCCGGAAATGATCCAGGGTTTCCCATGGATAATCCAAAATCATTCTCGCGCACCTTGTCTTTCTAGCTGGTCCAACTTCACCGAGTTGTTTTCCTGCAATTTTGGTTATAAAAACAAAGCAACCCGCCTCCTGTCTACCAGAGTCAGTTACATTTTTGGGAGAGGGGCAGCCGAATGTCTGCGGAGGCGTTTCTTCATATGTACAGACATACGTCCCTATTGCATTGTGGAGAACGAAGGCTACCGATACCTGCTCGACACTCTGGAGCCGAGGTATTGAATTGCACTCATTGCACTGATTCTGTGCAGTATTTTTTGATGCAAGGCCTTTCAGAATCTATAAGGCAGGGGTTTTATTATTTTTCAGTGAATGAGGTTTTCATAGGCCTAGGTGTAGTACAACTTTTTGACTTTTTTTATTTGCTGTTGTTTCTCAAATAAAATGCTTAACAATATTACAGCTTTCATTGATTTATTTTATACATTTGAAACATTGTCTAGCCTGTAAGGTCAAAAAAAAAAAAAAAATGAACCAATTAATAGAATCAAATCGTATTGTGGTGTATTCTTGAGTATCGAAAATAATCGAATCGTTGGGTCAGTAAATCAATACTGAATCTAATCACCATAACGGGTGTGATTTACACCCCTAAAGGATGCATGGAGGAAACCCAGCAGCAGTCATGATGCGTGGATGAAACCCAGCAGCAGTCATGGACTACAAAGCGGCTGGAGGCAGAAACCAGTTTATGTTTAGAAAGCGTGTGTTACCTGTCAGGGCTGAAGGCCAGCAGGAACGTTGATCGCGGGCTGTCAGGAAGCTCCACCTTCTGTAACAGACAGAGATAAACACATGATGAAGGCACAGAACACTGAAGCCGCTCCCACAGAGCCTAATCGGTCGTTATCGATAACTCGGCTTTCATTTCAGAACCCCTTCAAAGCGGAGGCGACCCGTGACCCACCTGACTCTGCCATTTCATCCAGCGGACCTTCTCCTCCACCAGCAGCTGCAGGAGCCGCTGGGAGCCAAACGTCTGCGATCCCCGCTCCCGGCTCGACAGGATCCGGACCGAGTTCCTCTGACGGGATGCCATGCTGCTACCAGGGGCCTCGGCTGATTGGCTGCTCACACCCGCTGCCGTCAGGCTGATGTCGCCATGCAGAGGTGAGGCTGGGAGAGAAAACCCGTCCGTCCATTAAACATTTTAACAATCCTTAGAGAAAAGGCAGAACACTGAACCTGAAATCATTAAGGATGACCCAGACCCACAGTTAGACACGCCCACCCAGATTACAGCGCCGAACCCTCCTCTGATCGTGGACAGGATGAGGAGCACAGTTTCCCCATCAGCTCTTGAATGCTCAGAGTAACTACTGTTTTAATTCAGAAATCTAAATCATGAGGACGGCGGACGTTTTTATCTCTAATTAAAAGGAGCATAGACTTGGCAGGTCAACCTCCATCACGCAGTACTGTCGCCATGGCAGCGCGATAAAGCATAGGGAGCGAGGACGGCTCCGGACCTCCGACTGGAATCAAGGAGCAGCTGGATCCTGCTTCCTGAGGCTGAACTCAAGGATGATCTTAGATCAACATGGAGAAAAGCAGCAAACATTAAAGGAATAGTACACCCAAAACATGATTAGCCTTCATTTTCTACT
>JAGKQL010000004.1:28401759-28490433 GCA_018398635.1 Cyprinodon brontotheroides | reverse complement strand
AGCATGGGGGTGAGTAGAAAATGAAGGCTAATCATGTTTTGGGTGTATTATTCCTTTAATTTCTTAAACTAATTTTAGCAGTAAAATAGGATGAGCTGCTAATGAACTGATGATTTACCTGCAAAAATCAAGTAGGAATGAACGTGTAGATCAATTGAATCAATTTGGAGCTTAATGGGGGGATTGTTGACCTCTAGTAGACCTTAAGATATATACCTAATATCTTAAAAACAACAGCGGCAAACATCTTTATTTATTTATTTCGTTTTTACAAATTACCATTTAAAATGCACAAACGAACCCCTAAACCTTCTATTTGCTGAGTTTGTTTCATGTGGGTGGGGGTCAGCTTCACGCAGCTGAGGCTCCTCCCATTTGATGACACAGTCCAGGTGGTAAACACTGCAGAGAGGTGAACTCCCTGGGGCACACGCTCAGTCTGAGGGAACCAAAAGAGTTTAACCACTAATATTATGTTAACATTTGAGTTTACTGACATGTTAACTAAGTTTGATATCCAAAATATGGCCAGAGTCCTTTTAAATTGACTCCCTTCATGTCAGCTCATTACTCGTTACACCAGACCTACTGAAAGGAGCGAGGTGGTCTTTACCTTAACCTATGACCCAAAGAGTCATAGGTTAATAATTTGAATTATTAAAGAGGAATTTTAATTGCACTTATTGGAATTTGAAAATGTATTTCCTAATCCCATTTCTAAATGAAGATTTAAAAAAACAATAAATCAGATTATAAATAACTTTCCTAATCGAACATTTAAAAGGGTTATTCCTTTTCAATTTTCTCTTTCAAATCCTTTTTGAAATTGCATTTTCTTTTTGCTTTATCTCCATTAACCTTTTCCGTGACCCTTCTGGTCCCTGAGCACAACAGAACCAGAACTTTCTCATTGGTTAGACTGCCTCAATTTGCTGTTGAAGATTAAGTGATCCATGTCAGGTCATCGTCTTTCCAAAAAGGTTAAAAACAAACCTCTTGGCTTTTTTTCTCCCCAAGTTTGAAGACGTTTTGCTTCCATTCCTGGAAGCTTTTTTTAATTCAAATATCTGATATAGTGTTGAGTTCCAAACTTTACAGACAAAGCCCAACAAAGCCTTGTTTTGGCTGCTCTATAAAGTTAACCTATAGACAATATTAATATATTAACATATATTCATATACAATATGAAGAAGTTTACACTGATCGTCTGTAAATGTGCACTGCTCAAAAAAATTAAAACAATACTTTGGAAACACATCAGATCTCAATGGGGGAAAAAATCATGCTGTTTATTTCTACTGATATGGACTGGGTGATGTGTTAGAAACAAAAGGATGCCACATCATTTGATGGAAATGAAAATGATCAACCTACAGAGGGCTGAATTCAAAGACACCCCAAACATTACAGTGAAAAAATTATGCAGCAGGCTAGTCCATTTTGCTGAAATTTCATTGCAGCTTAACTCAAAATGGTATTCAGTCATTTGTATGGCCCCACATGTGTGTGTATGCATGCCTGACAAAGTAATAGGGGCATGCTCCTAATGAAGACGACGGATGGCGCCCTGAGGTATCTCCTCCAAGATCTGGACCAGGGCATCACTGAGCTCCTGGACGGTCTGAGGTGCAACCTGGTGGCGTCGGATGGATCGAAACATAATGTCCCAGAGGTGTTCTATTGGATTTAGGTCAGGCGAGTGTGGGGGCCAATCAATGGTATCAATTCCTTCATCCTCCAGGAACTGCCTGCATACTCTCGCCACATGAGGCCAGGCATTGTTGTGCACCAGGAGGAACTTGGGACCCACTGCACCAGCATAGGGTCTGACAATGGGTGCAAGGACTTCATCCCCATACCTAATAGCAGTCAGGGTGGCGTGTCTACAGCCTGTATAGGGGTCTAAATGCGTCCCTCCATGGATATGCCTCCCCAGACCATCACTGACCCACCACCAAACCGGTCATGCTGAGCGATGTTACAGGCATCATACGTTCTCCACTGCTTCTCCAGACCCTTTCACGTCTGTCACATGTGCTCAGGGGTGAACCTGCTCTCATCTGTGAAAGCACAGGGCACTCATGAATGAGAGTGGCCTTCTGGAGGTCATTTTGTACTTAGGCCCTGGCGTTGTCTCCCTCCTGCTCCTCCTTGCACAAAGGGAGCAGATACCGGTCCACTGCTGATGGGTTGTAGACCTTCTACGGCCCTGTCCAGCTCTCCTGGGCCTTCAAGCTGCCTGTCTCTCCTGGAATCTCCTCTCAGTGCCTCTTTGAGATTGTGCTGGGAGGCACACAGCAAACCTTTTCCGACAATGGCGCATTATTGATGTCTGCATCATCCTGGGAGGATTGGACAGCCTGTGCAACCTCTGTAGGGTCCAGGTAAGCGCCTCATGCTAACAGCAGTGACAGTGACCCTAGCTTAAATACAAAAAACTGATGAAGAAGAGTCAGAAAAGATGAGGAGAGGAAAAAATGTCAGTGGCCTCCACCTGTAAAACTGTTCCTGTTTTGATGTTCGTCTTGTTGTTTTGCCCCTCTAGTTCACCTGTTGTTAATTACATTAACACCAAAGCAGCTGAAACTGATTAACAACCCCCCTCTGCTACTTACCTGACCAAATCAATATCCCAGAAGTTTAATTAACTTGATGCTATACTCACGATTAAAGTGTTCCTTTAATTGTTTTGAGTAGTGTATAAGTAATGACTTCTAAATGATTAAGGATACTGTGATGTAAAAACATAATTGTGCCATAAAACTGTGTTTTTGTGTTTTAAAGAGTACTGCATAGGCATTTTTAGGATACATGCTGGGAGACAATCTTAACTGCAGGCGTCCACCGACCTCAGGTTAAGGTTTCTCATCCACCAACGTCAGGATTAGATTAGGTTTAAATGCACTGACTTCGGGTTTAAGTTTCTAATCCACCAACATCGGGATTATATAAATTGAAATCCACCAACCCCGGGTTTAGGTTTCTACTCCACCAACGTCTGGATTAGATTAGGCTTAAATCCAACAACCCCGGGTTTAGGTTTCTTATCCACCAACGTCAGGATTAGATTAGGTTTAAATCGACTGACCTCAGGTTTAGGTTTCTAATCCACCAACGTCAGGATTAGATTAGGTTTAAATGCACTGACTTCGGGTTTAAGTTTCTAATCCACCAACATCGGGATTATATAAATTGAAATCCACCAACCCCGGGTTTAGGTTTCTACTCCACCAACGTCTGGATTAGATTAGGTTTAAATGCACTGACTTCGGGTCTAATTTTCTAATCCACCAACATCGGGATTATATAAAGTTGAAATCCACCAACCCCGGGTTTAGGTTTCTAATCCACCAACGTCTGGATTAGATTAGGCTTAAATCCAACAACCCCGAGGTTTAGGTTTCTTATCCACCAACGTCAGGATTAGATTAGGTTTAAATGCACTGACTTCGGGTCTAATTTTCTAATCCACCAACATCGGGATTATATAAAGTTGAAATCCACCAACCCCGGGTTTAGGTTTCTAATCCACCAACGTCTGGATTAGATTAGGCTTAAATCCAACAACCCCGGGTTTAGGTTTCTAATCCACCAACGTCTGGATTAGATTAGGTTGAAATCCACGACCCGGGTTTAGGTTTCTAATTCACTAACATCAGGATTAGATTAGGTTTAAATCCACCAGCCTTGGGATTAAATTTTTAATCTACCAAGGCCAGGATTAGATTAGGATGGGAGCCAGTATAGCTTCTCAGATCCTCATGTCTGCAAATCCTAGATTTCGCCTGGCTGCAGTTGGATGAACTTGACTACCCCTACAATGGTGGAAAATCTAACATGTTAGGCGCCACTGCATCTTTTTTTACATCAAGAAGAAAAAGGGTTTTTTAAAACCTTTCTATTAGTTTTCTGCTGAATGTCAATTCATTGAATCCGTACTAAATGTGTTTCAGTCTGATGTGATTAAACAGTTTTCTGCATTCATCTATAGTTTGATTAAAGGTATTTATTTATATCTAATCTTTATAAATCTGTTTTTCAGGGTTTTTTCTGCTGTTGATTTTTCAGCTATTGATGTGAAATCTGCTGCTGTTGTGAGTGATGAAGACAGCCGTCTGCCTCCACTGACAGTGAGGCTGATCTGAGGTCAGTTACAGAAGCAGCTGATGGGAAGGTGTGGCTGTGACGATGAGGAGGGACGAGCTCTTCCTCAGACCTTTATAAGCCTCTCATTGTGGATCAGATTGTTGAACATCCAGAGTCGCTGCAGCAGTTCCATCATCAGAGGTAAGATTTCACTCCTTGGTCCCATTTTGTGCTTTAGAAGATGTTTGAAGCAAACCTGCAGACTGACGGTCAGGAAGGTGTTTTGATGAAGAGCAGAGACCCAAACTGGTTTGTTTAACTTTATGATCATAAGGCTGCTGCTGGATCAGGGATCCTTCATAACGGGTCTGCTGTAGAGCTTAAATCAGGAACGGCACAGATAACCGGGTCAGGATGAGCAGCAGCAAATAGCTTCTCTTTATGAGAAAATATAATTTAAACCTAATTTTCACTGTTAAAGCTGATATTTGAGATGATCTCAGGTCCGTTCCTTTGACTAAATCAGCCATTTGGTTTTCAGAACAAGGTTAGTTGGTATTTAAAGACATTTTATTGGCATTTACAGACATTAGGTAAAGCTTTTAGTCAAGCCAGCATTTGTGCTAAAAAGTACTGCATAAAATCTTGTAGGAATTAGCCCAGATGTCAGTCAAAGTGCTTCTAAAAAATGAGCCTCTCAGCCTTAATTTCAGCATAGCAGTCGACTAATAGTCCCCACTAGTGAGGTCTCTGTAATCTCTCCAAAGTACATCATCCCAGAAGGTTTCCATCTGTTGTATATCAGGAGCTACAGCCTGCTGTAGATCCTGTGATGAGATTTTTTGGGGGATTCTTTCAGGTTCTTGCTGCCTGCTGGCAAAGACGGCCTCCCTTCCAGTACATTACAGCTGATAAATCAACGGCTGAAAACTTTGAAACGTGGAATTTCTCCTCAGAGAGAGGAGGCTCATTTTGCCACGGTTTTTAGGCAAGCTAAAGTCGATTTCACAGTCTTCAGTTATTATATACAAGCACTTTTGAAATGTTGGTGCTTTCATAGATTTTATATCAAAAACTCATTTGCAGTATTTATATTTAGGGGAGATATGACATAGTTATCTCACTCATCCTGAGCCAGCAGGGGGCAATGTACAAGAATCTTTGGACTGTAACACCAAAAACTAGATCAAAGGTATTTGTACTCATCATTTGTGGCTTGTCCCACAAACCCTTTCCAGCTCTACTGGGAGGAGCTCAGTGCAATCAGTCAGGCTCTCCTCTCCAGCCCCTGGCACAGGCCTTCCAGGGAAGTGTGATCCACCTTTAGTTGGTACACGCCCTCTTGTCCACCACTCCAATGTGCCAGTCCAGGGGCACTGATCTCCACCTACAAGCAAAGTTGAAGATGCGTATCAGCCATGATAGCTCAACAACATCTAGAGACGTAAGGTTCTCAGGGTGGATCTTATTCACCCCCCAAGCCTTGCAATGGAGTTTTTTTGACCACCTTGATGACTTTAACCTGGGTGGTAGGACCTGACAGCATCCTTTACTGCCGGCGTCAACACTGAAGTTGAGGAGTGCCCTCTCACTTTTTGGGCCTCACCATTTGCACATCACTTAGCTTTTTCTGTGTACACCATTGTTGGATGTTATAGATTCCCGGTAGGAAAATCAACAGGGACGTCCCCCTGAAGTTGTAATCCACAATGGGGATGCTGGACCTGACCTCAGGATCTAAGATGGCTGATGTTGTTTAGAATGAAGTAATCGCTTGGGTTTATCTAATGTTCTTGTTTGTCAAATTATGGGATGTTTTGCTAGCAGTGGCTAGCTTATTACACCATCTCCTTGACCTATCGGTCCAGATAAACGCAGTGTCAGGCCTCGGGTCACGTAGCTTTTGATCTGTTTGTGTGCAGGAAGCATGGAACTGACAACAGGCCCCACCCTCAACACCTCTGCTTGGCTCCACCCTCCTTACAACACCTCTTCGGGGCCTTGGATCGAGGCGCCGTATCCATACGGCACTGCTGAGCTTGTTCTGATTGGCATGGCAACGGCCTCTCTAAGCATCCTCACTGTCCTTGGGAACACACTCGTCATCCTTTCCATCAAAGTCAACCGCCACCTACGGACAATCAACAACTACTTTCTGGTGAGTTTGGCAGCAGCCGACTTGTTGATTGGACTGCTGTCAATGAACGTGTATACGCTGTACAGCCTGAGGGGCCACTGGCCCCTGGGGCCAGAGCTCTGCGACGCATGGCTTGTTCTGGACTATGTGGTGAGTAATGCGTCTGTCCTGAACCTACTGCTGATAAGTTTGGACCGGTACCTGTGCACCAGATGGCCTCTAAGCTACCCGGTGCGTCGAACGGGTCATATGGCGGGCCTGATGATCGGAGCTGCCTGGCTACTGTCATTCCTCCTGTGGGCCCCTGCCATCCTGTGCTGGCAAAGGGCGGGAGGCAGGAGGGTCATCCCTGATGGACAGTGTTACATCCATCTTCTGGCGAGCCCAGCCGTCACCATGGGAACCACACTGCTATCTTTCTACCTGCCTGCGCTGGTCATGATTGGACTGTACAGCCGCCTGTCCGTGGCCAGCCGCCACCGACTTTCAGCCTTTCAGGACGGGCAGAGAACGCTTAGCCTGTCCCGTCCAGCTGTGAAGAACTTTCTCCTGGGACAACGCAGCTGGGGGGCCAGCAGCCTGTCATCAGATTTGTCTCTGCATCGGCAAGGGACGTCCGGAAGTCCGGTGGACAAGGCAGACAAGTTGGACAGTTGCAAACGCCCGGTGGGTACAGTTTCTCATTTTTAGTACTGAAGAAAGTAGTTACGTCCTAAACTGACCTGTCTGTCTGATCAGCAGCATCTCTCCCGGACCTCCTCAGATTCCTCGTCCATCGTTGACCTCCACAGCTCAGCCTCTGCAGCGCTGTCTTCCTGCCCCAGCTTCAGGTCCCAGGAGAGGAGGAGGCGCCGGGCGATGGCGAGAGAAAGGAGGCTGACCAACACCATCCTCGCCATTCTGTTGGCTTTCATCGTAACCTGGACGCCCTACAACGTTATGGCGGTCATTGGCGCCTTTCGTCACATCCGAATCCCGGACGGTCTGTGGACTGCGGGCTACTGGCTGTGTTATGTCAACAGCACCATCAACCCCTGTTGCTACTCGCTGTGCAACGTCACCTTTAGGAAGACCTTCTGCTGCCTGCTGAGCTGCGGCAGCAGGAAGCTAAACCAACACTGAAGCAGGCTGACCAGCCGCTTATTTCTCTGAAGAACTACTGATCAGAACCTCTTTGTTTGGAAGGGTAGAGCTTTAAAGTGTTGCTAACACTCATAGCACTATAAGCAAGAACATTTGCTCACGTGTCTAACAACAGAAGGCTGCCTGAGCTTTAGCTTCACTAAACTCACAACTGTTTTTTCTTGAGTTGCATCCCATCTAGAATCAAACATCTTCTTGCACCTTTTTACTCCTGATGTTGGTAAACTCACTCGCCACCAGCTCTTTGGCTTGTTGGACAATTAGTAAACATGGAGGGCCATACTCCAGTCAGATGACTTTATGATAAATATACACAGAACACTGGAAAAACAATCTAAAAAATGAGTAAAAGTTTCTTGAAATGTAAATGTATTTATCCTTGATTTGTGGAGGTAAATGAGATTTTTCCCAATGGAATGAGTATTTTTACTCTTAAAATAACAAGATAACATGCACTTGAAATAAGACAATGCAATTGTTTTATTTTAAATTCAAATTGTCTTGTTCCATTGGCAAAATGTCTCTTTTTCCACCTCCTCAATCCAAGAACAAATGCACTTATTTTTAAGAAAAAATTACCTATCTAGGTTAAATTTTTTTCCACTGAACGGCTACATTTACTAAATTTGAGCAAAAATGATCACGACAGTGGGGCGATAGTGGCGTCAGTTTCCTGAAGCTCCGACTTTCAGTCTCATTGTGTCTTTGGGTAAGATACTTCACCTGCATTGCCCACCGATGGCGGTCAGCGGGACTGGTGGCACCACTGTACAGAAGCCTCGCTTCGATTGGTGTGCCCCAGGGCATGTGTGGCTACAGTGTAGCTTACCACCATCAGTGTGTGCGTGAATGACTGAATGTAGCATAAAGCCTGACTTGGAAAAGTACAAAATAAGTAGAGACTATTTATAGGCCAAAGCCGAAAAGACAAAAATTAAAAAATACTACTATGCTGACTTGTTAAAACAAAAAAAACCAAAAACAAAACATGACTATGTACGTTGAACTCCTGGCTCAGAGGTTATGTGTGGATCTGCTCCAACAAACAAACAGAAAATCCGTTACAGTACTGTAATATCCTCTGACCCTTTGACACAAAATAAATACCAGATCATTATTTCAGTCTAGAAAGAACAGACTTCTTTCAGTCATGATTTCTCTTCAAAATGTATATATTTCCCCCCCAACAGCTTTTAGGTCATGTGACTGACTGTCAGCAAACTCAAAAAAAAAAAAAGACTGGTCGGTGATGCAGACTGGTTTTTAATGCATTTACTGTTTTCTTTTGATGTTTTTTTTTTTCCTAACTTTTATACTGAATTATCAAAACAAGGAATTATTTAACTTAACTTAGTTTTCAATTGGTCCCTAAATAAACTTCTTCTTCCTAGAGGAAGCTGCTGACTTCAGTTCAGACGCTGTAACCCCTTTTAACCAGAAGAGGGCGCCAAACAGACAGTTTTAGACACAGTGACCTGTTCAGATTCAACACCTTTAGTCTGCTTCATAAATTCTGCTGCTTGAATAAAACACACCACGGTTTTCACCAAAACAATGTACAGCATTTATTTGTTTGTTTGTACAAGTCTCATCAATAATCTGTAATTCCAAAAATAAACTTTCCTTCAGTTTGGATGTGGAGGATCTGGAGGATCATTGGTTGCCTCTAATGACTACTGGGGCAACACTATCACCTACTGAACAAAGGTTATTCTGACCAGCTAAAGCTTAGATCCAAGGAAAGCATGGAATGGGAGCAGGAATCAGCAAGTCAGATGGGATCAGTTTGAGGACAGGAAGTCTGTTTTGGAGTCTCTGGTTTTAGGTCTGAAGAAAAGAAGGCAACTTTGAGCTGCAGGAGGAGGAGGAGGAGGAGGAGGAGCAGAACTCCTTCGTCTTCTGGTTCACGTTCTTCTTCAGTTTGATTTCTTCTCTCCTGCAGACAGAAAAGTAAGTTAAGCTTCTGTTCAATCGGTTCTATTCCTCCTACCCCCGATCAGCCTCTGTTCTGCTGGTTTCTATGGTTTAGTCAAAATCAATGAAACATTTTTAAATTAATTGATCTTCTTTGTGAAATTATTTGTATTTTTAAAGTGAGCTGAATAAACTGCACATCCTGCAGGAATTAAACTGGATCTGATAGTCCTATTCTCTGATGTTCCCAGAGCTCCTGATCCTGATGGCGCCCTCTGTCCCTTCGCTCTCCCCCGTGCCTCACCTCTGGTCTTCTTGGCTTTGTGGGAGCAGGGCTTGGACACCTTGACGGTGGTCTGACAGTCTGCGTTGTACAGAGCTCTCTTCAGCGTCCCTGACCGGCTCTTGGTGTTGGTGGCGGCGTCGCATGGACTCCACGCTCCAAACTTGTACTTGCAGTCACCTGAGAAGACATCACATCCAGTCACCTGCTGCTTCCAGCCCACAATAACAGATCCCTTCTTTAACTACTTTTGACTTAAACAGCCTTTCCATTGATACTTTCATCTAAATATTCCTGTGCCCTTCCATCCAGGGTGTCTCTATCATCTATGGGATGACATAGATGTACTCCAGTAGGAACATAAAATGAGCCAGTGTGGACTTAAAGTTTGATCTGATCTGATGAAGGAGTGCTGCTGTGGCCTCCTTTGCTGTCCAGACATGTTTGAAATCGCCATGGGAACCAGCTCAGATCCCTCATGGAGCCTTTGATCCTCTCATTAATCAGTTCATGACTGATTATTACCGAATGAATAGAAAATAAATGGGCTTTATTTTCAAAGTAAGATTCAATCTAGAATTTAGATGTTCAAAGTAAGAATCTGTCACTATTCACCTGCTTTGATACTGGAGAATGAAGAGGATCTTTAACAGATTATTTATTCGTTGACGTGTTAAACATTGAGTACCAGGATGAGTTAGTTAATTAATGTGACTCGTTCACTCAACAAATTCAGCAATCAAACTACTTTAAAATCTGTTTTCTGTCCTAATGTGGAGCTAATCTGGTTAGCAGATAAGCCCCTCCCCCTTTCTGTGATTCTCAGTCAGATGACCCCTGTGTGAGGATGTGACGTCAGTGTGAGCCTCACTGATGTCCTTCTTCCAGTTGCAGGGGATCCTGCAGTGCAGCTTCTCGGTGCGATCTTTGCAGGTGGCCTCTCTCAGTCCTTCTCCACAGTCTCCGTGTTCCGGCACACATTTCCCGTACTGGGTCTCTGAAAGGGAGCACTCAGTGGAAGACCGGCTTTTATCATGTTTTCCACCTAGAAAACAAAAGACACATTCAACATTTCAGGCTCATCTCCAATCCTCCATCCAGTCATCCAAGGCTGCATCTCTTCAGAAACTAGAAACTTGTTTTAATATGTTCAGGTTCTACTATGACCCTTTTTATTTTAGCCAAGTTCTTACGTTAAAACCTGTTTCTGCTGGTCTTAGATTCCCCTTTTTGCAGTTTTAGATTAGTGATGTTCTGTCCTGTTGCTCTAATGTCTTCCTCATTCCTGCTGATAGAAACAACCAACATCTTTCTGCTCTTGTTGAGTAAAATAAGCTTCTTCAAGCAGTTTTTGACTTTGTTTCCAGTAAGTCGGCTACAGCAGCTCATTAAAATCTGGAAGCTCGTTAACATCACAGCTCTATTCAGATCATTAGTTTAAAAATTTGCCTTAAAATTATATTTTGAATAATTCTAACTTTTTTATATCTGTAAACATCCTAAATAGAAATCATGAATAATAATAATCTTTATTCCTTGCTTTTTTACCAGTGATGTCAACATTCTGCAAGCAGAGGCCTTTGCTTCCTAAATGTAATGCAAAATAATTTTTTACCTCAGAATCTTCCACATTATGAAAAAAACTACTAAAAGCTGAAAGAATCTTTAGTATGCTTAAAAAAAGCCTAAAAATAAAGGAAGTTTTAGCCACATCCTGGCAGTGACTCCACTGGATTTGAAAGCTAATAACAGCCTGTAACAGGAGAGCGCCTGAAGGTCTGTGCTGATGTTTGAGGCATGAACCAGCCTGTAAGGTCCACACCAACATTTCACATCATTTGTTCCAGAGGGAAGTTCAGCTGCATGGATTTCAGACATCCAGAGGTGGTTTCTGCTATGATGGGTCAAAATGTGCACCTCAACAAGAAACAAAAGCTTGGAGAATCCTCCAAACTCTGTGGTTTTATAGCAGCCATCTTGGTTCTGTAGTCATCCTCACGTGGAATGCTCAGTGTGCATATGCTGCTAAATCTAGTCAAACAAGTTTTTAAGGTCATAGCTGCAAAGGTTTCATCAAAAACAATTAACTTTGAAAAAAAATATACACATCCCCTGACCATCTAGAAGTGCAAAATAAAACAAAAAAATTCTTATGAGGATGAGGGTATTCTGGATTGTTACATATATGTTGTCACCTCATTGGTCACAACGCAGGACAGGGCCCAATCAGCAACCTGAGTCCACTTTGACCTACCGCCCAATTTATTTGTCAAACAAGAGCCAGAGTATAACTTCACATGAGGCTCGACATTCCTCATTTTAGTGAAGAAAGTGCTACTTGTAGGAGCTGTCAAAAATACACGTTTGTGTAATTTTAGGACTTTATTTTCTTAATATTACATACAACTTTATTCTCTTAATATTACAACTTTTATTCTCTTAATATTACAACTTTATTCTCATAATTTTCATGACTATTTATCATTGCAATTTTTTTTCTCTAGTATTATAATTTTATTCTCATTATGTTACGACTTTATTCTCGGTATTTTTCTGACTCTTATTCTCGCCAATGTTAAGACTTCATTCTCGCAATTTTACAACTTTATATTCTCATTATTCTCTTAATTTTATTCTCGTAATTTTATATGACCTTATTCTCGTAATATTACAACTTTATTCTCGTAATTTTGCGACTTTATTCTCGGAATTTTACAACTTTTATTCTCATTATGTTGCGAGCTTTTATTCTCCGTAATTTTATGACTTTATTCTCATAATTTTACGACTTTATTCTCGTAATTTTACGACTTTATTCTCGTAATGTTACAATTTATTCTCGTAATTTTATGACTTTTATTCTCGTAATGTTAAGACTTCATTCTCGTAATTTTACAACTTTAAATTCATTATGTTACGACTTTATTCTCGTAATTTTATGACCTTATTCTCGTAATGTTACAACTTTATTCTCATAATTTTACGACTTTTATTCTCTTAATCTAATTTACTTTATTCTCGTAATGTTACAATTTATTCTCGCAATTTTATGACTTTATTCTCGCATGTTAAGACTTCATTCTCGTAATTTACAACTTTAAATTCATTATGTTACGACTTTATTCTCGTAATTTTATGACCTTATTCTCGTAATGTTACAACTTTATTCTCATAATTTTACGACTTTATTCTCGTAATTTTCGCGACTTTATTCTCGTAATGTTACAACTTTATTCTCGTAATTTTATGACTTTATTCTCGTAATGTTAAGACTTCATTCTCGTACTTTTACAACTTTAAATTCATTATGTTACGACTTTATTCTCGTAATTTTATGACCTTATTCTCGTAATTTTTGCTTACAACTTTATTCTCGTAATTTTGCGACTTTATTCTCGGAATTTTACAACTTTATTCTCATTATGTTACGACTTTATTCTCGTAATTTTATGACTTTATTCTCATTATGTTACGACTTTATTCTCGTAATGTTACAACTTTATTCTCGTAATTTTACGACTTTATTCTCGTAATTTTACAACTTTATTCTCGTAATATTACAACTTTATTCTCGTAATTTTACAACTTTATTCTCATTATGTTACGGCTTTATTCTCGTAATTTTACGACTTTTTCGCATAAGTTTTACGACTTTATTGTTGTAATTTTTACGACTTTAGTTACAACTTTATTCTCGTAATTTTACAACTTTATTCTCGTAATTTTACGACTTTATTCTCATAATGTTAAGACTTTATTCTCGTAATTTTACAACTTTATTCTCGTAATGTTACGACTTTATTCTCAAAATAAAGGGGAAAAAAAATCTCTAGCCTGGCCTTAATACTCCGTCGTAATTTCTAAATACGGAACGATTCCATTTTTCAATGGACGGTTGGCAACCCTAGGTCCAAAATTCATAAATATTTACTCGTGGCTATGATGCCAACATCAGAATAAAAGGATTCTGCTTTTGATAAGAATAGCAGTTTGAAGCTCAGAAGCTACTTGATCGTAGCAGCTTTAACATAGACCTGAGAAATTGCTTCTTCTCTGCATGACATTTCTTTCTCAAAAACAGAAAAAAAGAGAACAAGGATGAACGTCATCAAGCTTTAGATTCTTGATGCCAACTAGCAAACAGGTCAGAGGGCTTACAGAGGTTACCAACTTCCTTCAGGACATTAGCTCTAGCATTAGCGTTAGCTGACCTGGTTGACAGTATTTACACCAACAACTTTGATCATTTTGGACCAGTTAAGACCTCAGAGTCCTGAAAGGAGCGAAACACCTGTGTGTCATCTGCATAAGTTTGATAATGTAATAAAATGGAAGCTTGAGGGACCAAATCAATCCGCCTTTGTTCAAACGTGGCTCTAAAATCCCTCCTGAAAGACAACAACCTGAGCTACCCAGATGGCAGCATTATCCAAATAAACTCTGCTGTTAGCTAGCCTACAATTAAAAAGCTGTTGAAATATTCCAGACAGAATGAACAATTTTAACTGAATTATACTCGGTTGACATAAACAGCATTAAGTAATAAGTCAAATTGTGTTAATCAGTGAATAACCAGAAGCTTTTATTGTTTATCATTATAACATGACTCAAATCACAAATAATCGCCACGTTTTTAAATGCTGCATAATATAAACGTGTCAGTAGCTGTGTTTACATTTACAATTAAAGTGAATGAATTAGCTTAATGGAGGGCAACCAAAAAAAAAAAAAAAAACACATCTTGCGTTTTTCGATAAAAATCCTTCAACCAAGAAGAGGGGGTTTGCTGTTGTATCTAAATTGCTGTCTCCACCAAACTGAAATAATTGTTATGTTATTTATTTATTTATTTTTTCTGCACTGAATAAATCAAATGATCAATATCCAGATCAATGATCAATACTGGAGAAAAAGATGAAGATGGCAACAGGAAGTAGTAGGAGGATGATGGCGGCCATGTTTTTTTAATCTCATGACTGTTTTTTTTTTTTCATTCAATGGAAGCAACACAATGGTAAAGTTATTTTCAACATTATTAGAATATGGAAAAAGGTTGGAGCACATTTTTAATGGAATTTAGCAGCTCATCTGTCCCATTGGTCCAAAAAATCTTTAGTGCCTGTGCGCTGATACTGAGCTCTGTGAGGTTAAACATTAGTTATTCTTCTTCCCATCTCCTGTTGTTAGTTAAGCTTTATATAAGCTTGAATGACTCAAACTTTGTTCTTTACAGCAGGAACCAGCAACATTTTCTTTGGAAACTCATTTGAACTCTCTAAATTCAGTGTTTTAGTAGGAAAACAAAGTCGAGAAACCAGGAAGGATGGGATCCTGACAGGGATGATGGATTGTTTGTTTCTCATCTGTCCACCTTCACAGGTGTTCCTGCAGTTGTCATTCTGCGAGTCTGATCCGGTGGAACCAGAACCCAGATGGATCGTGAAGAATGGCGAGATTCTGGCCCGCCTACATTTACAGCCTCTTCCTTCCATGAATAAACACCGTCTGCTTATTCAAAGGGTGATAGCATCTCTAAGTGTCGGTGAAATGAGGAAATGACATCCTGCAGTTAAAACCCTAAATGTTTCAGTGAATCAGATTTTTTTTCTTCTTTAAACTATGGAGGAATTTGGTTCCTGGTTTAAGTTCCAGATATTCAGGCTGTGCAGGAATAACTTGATTCCTCTGCTCATCTGCAGGCATGAGGTGAACCAGCTGCATTCTTGAGAAGCAGGAAGAGACAGAATGTTTAGACCTTATTCTGCTGCGCTCTTTCTCACCTTTGTGATGTTTGGCTCTTTTGTTGGCCTCGGCGCTGAGCGTGAGGACCAGGAGGAGCAGCAGCGTCACTGAGAGCAAACTTTTCATCCTACAGAGACCAAGACAAAGACAGAGGGGTTACAGTGAGGCTCATCAGCAGACGAGAGCTCCAGCTGCTGCAAGCATCAACACTGAGTTTGACACGTGCACAAATGTGCACTCACAGAGGGAGGGGCCCCGTGTGACTCTGTGCACATCACTGTGCACATGGAGGGATTACTGACCAGGCTTAGTTGGCTCCAGCACAAAGGGGGTCAGATTCACAAAACAGTGTCACAAGGAAGCACAAAACCCGTTTATTTACTCAGAAAATGTTTTATAAAGCGAGCAAAGCTGCTGAGAGCAGAATAAAACCAATAAACCACAGAAAGAGACAATGAACTCCTTAGAAATGCACTGAACGGCTCCAAAGAGACAACATAAGCACAACGAGGCCCAGATACGACTGGATCAATGGAGAGCCCATAAAATGAAAGAGGCTCATGAAGAGTGGTTTAAACCCACTGAAAATGCAAGAACATAACTCAAAAGAGACACAAGGAAACAACTAAAACTGACTCAGAAAAGCTCCAAGGAGACAGAATGGATCAAATAAAACAGAAAAAAATAAACAAAAAGAGCTCAAACTGACTCAAAATACCCTCGCAATGTTTTATACAGCGAGAAAAACAGTCGATTAGAAAAACCACGGAAAGACCAAATCACCATAAACAAGAGCAAAGAGCCTTGGAGACGCGTCTGCAGCCGAACGCCATGAAAACCAGCTGAAACTGGAAAAATCTGAGGATTATCAAAGGCCTTAACACATAATACTAAATACAAGGGATGTAAAATAAACACAGTAGGACAATCAAAGGGACATTAGAAAATCAGAATCAAATATTTTAGTTAGAAAGAGAAGAAGAAAGTCTTTAGATCAGATTTAGATAAAGGACCTGAGTCTCTGCAGATCAACACGAAGCAGAGAGAAAAATCCAAACGTGTTTCAGCCTGAATCCCAGCAAAGCAAGGAGATGAAGGACTTTAGTCCCAGCATGGATCCCTTACAGCGACGTAGGCGTCATAAAACAGATGCAGGAGTTACTGAAGATGCTTCACAGGTCAGTAGATTATAGGGATTATATTGATTAAAGATCCCGAGTAAAGGTTTTAATCTAAAGAGACACAAATTTAGAATTCAAAGTAAAACTAAATACTTAGAACTGAATGAAGAACACAGGAAAAGACAGGAAACCTGATCCTAATACAGCTGATAAGCTGATGCAGCTGATGGAAAACCTCACAGTTATTTTCACTTATCTAGTTTGGCTGCTTCAAATGACGCTCAGCCATGTTTGCGTTTTGAGGGAACCTTCAGGTTCTGCTGTTATTTCTGCTTCAGCAAATACAACAAAAGAGCAACAAAAAAAGCAAGCATATCTTGCAGTATTTTGTGATCTCCGCCTTTCAAGAATTATTTTACCACCAAAACCAAACATCCTGCCTCTTCTTTTTCAAAAATGGCTTTTAAATAGAAACGATAAAGCGAACAAGAAAAATATTATTTTAATAGTTGGTTGTAGTCTTTCAACAGCAAATGTGCTGCCACAAATTGTAAAAATAAAAACGATGAATGTTATAAATTTAATTTCGAAATGTTGCCTCTTCACTCTGGTAATTTTACGATTATACAGATACTTCATAATGTTACAATATCAATATCTAATGTTCGAAGAACTTTAATCCCATAATTTGGGCGTTTTAATCTCTTCTTTTTATCGTTTAATTCTTGGAAGTAACGATTTCAAACTTGTAATCTTACTTTAATCTGGTAATATTATGATGTTACTCCAGTAATTAATGACTTTATTCTCACAATTTTACGACTCATTTCGTAATGTTACGATTATATTCTAGTCAAAAAATCTCAGTATTTAACAATTTTGTTATTCTACTATTACAACTTTCCTCTAAAGTAAAGTTATAACTTTAATCTTGTAATGTTCTGACTTTACGCTGGTAATTATCAACTTTATTCTCATAATAGTACAACTTTTATTTTATATTGTGACAACTGCAACCTCTTAGAACTTTATTGTCATAGTGTTATGACTTTAATCTAGTATTTTACAATTATATTCTGGTAAGGTTAAAATGCTTTTTTCGTAATGTTGCAGTTTTAATCTGCTTTTGTTACAAATATATTCTGTTAATGTTATATTTTCAAACTCAAAATATGACTTTAATCTTGTAATTTTACGACTTTACACTGGTAATATATCAACCTTTATTACAATGTTACTACTGTAATCTTGTAATGTTAGAATCTTATTGTTGTAATGTTCCTGTAATGCTACATTTTTAATCTCATAATGTTACGACTTTACCCTGGTAATGTCAAAACTTTACTTTCAAGATGTTAAAAGTTAAATCTCAAAATGTTACAAATTAATTCTCCTAGTATAAAAACTTCTTCTCATAATGTTACAATTTGGACTTCGTAATGTTACGTCTTTATAGTGTTAATGTTGGTTTTTTATTCTTGTAGTGTTATGATTTTAATCATGCAATCTTATGCTTTGATGGCATATTATTTTCGGAACAGTTATAACTTTAGGTCTAATTATTACGATTTTTACTTCTAATCATATATATATATATATATATATATATATATATATATATATATATATATATATTTATTTATATATGAAGGTTAGGATTAGATCATTTCAAAGTGTGTTTCAGAGATAAAATGAGTTATTGGGGCGGATTATTGGGGTGGTTAAGAAACAATTATGATCTAGCTTTTCTATTTAACAGATGTTCAAAGCAAATAGCAACTTCACAACACAAATAAAAAATAAAAAGAGGCACACAGAGAGGAAAGAAACCAGGAAAAAAGCTCCTAACATCTGAAAACAGTCTGATTTAATGCTACATGATCAGAACACGCCTCAAACATCTGAGAGAGAACAACTTTAGACAAACAGGGACAGAAAACTGTTGCAGACGGACCACTGTGGGGCGTAAGACCACGGAGACAGAAGACAGACTGTGTTGTTCAGGGCCTCCTGCTGATGCTTCCTGATGAAATAATCTGATTTTTCAGCTTTGAAGCCCTTCTATTGTTGTTCTAATCTGCTGAAGGATCAATCCGTGCGGCTCTGACTGGACCAGATGGTCAGAACTGGGAACAGATCAGATCCCTGACATCCTCCTCCAATCTGAGGGGCTTTAAACCCAATAATCTGAGTGTGGTGGTGGCTTCAGGATTATGGAAGTGGGCTAATGTATGCAGAGCGTGTTCCTGCTGCCAGCGCATGTTGTTCTCTGTGTTTCTGTGGAACGAGGGATGCTTCAGATGTGAGCTGGCTCTTTGTGCTCACAGATGACAGGCTCCTCTTTCATTAAAGCTCTGCTTCTCTTTCACATGTCAGCTGGCCTCCTCGCTCCTCCTGCAGCCTTTCATCAAGAAAGAACCGGCTCTCAGCAGGCCTCCCGTCTGCCCCCCACCGATGAAGAAGGGGAGGAGGGGGGCTGCTTGAAAGAGCTCTTTAGATACCCTCTCAAAAGAATACTGATTCATTGGAGCAAAACAAAGCCTCCTCTAGCCTGGTTTCACTTCTCTAAAGCTCAACACAGATTCCACGCTACCTTGTGGTCCGTACCCCCTCCGAATGGAAGCCCATCAACATAAGAAAACAATCAGGTCTTCACGGGAAGAAAAGAGAACGGGATGCTCCCTTTGGTTCGAGGGCAGGAACAACATTTAAAGAACTTCCTCAGAAATCTGAGGGTTCATCTGGGATTCTAGAGGAAAGACGCCCCCTGGATTTCCCCAGTCGGCCCTCTGGATAATCTAGAGTCCCACGTTCTGGGGAGAAGGCCATCATGTGAAAGAGTCCTCTGAACATCACTAAGAACCTGATTGGACCCTGACTGAGGAAAAAGAGCAGCTTGCTGATCTCCGAAGGCGTTCAGCTTCTTCTGTTTCTGATCTGACTCAGAGGAAAATCTGTTTCTGTGTGAAAGTCTCCTGAAGCCCTGGCTGCCTCCAGAAGGACCATCAGCTCCACTGACAAACACAGGAGCTTCTGCTGCACATCAGGAAAATGATGGTAGATGTTCCTCCACCTGCAGAGACCCAACTTTAAACTCCATCTAAACATCATTCCAGGATTTCCCCTCTGCTGTCCTTCCTAAATGTTTCCAGCTCCTAATTTCTGAAAAGAAACTTCCTTTTCCTTCTGAACTTACTGAAAACCCAACAACCCGCCGCACCCTCACTGATGCCTCACTTCCTCCTTTTTATTCCTTTTTTGTGTTACTCTTCCTTCCTTCATGTCAGTTTTACTTAGACACCATTTTTCATTCTTTTATCTCCTTCTGATTCCTTCCTTTAAACTGGAGCCCAACACACTGCAGGATGTAGGCGCCTCTAGGAACACATAATGAGCAGAAACAGCTGGAACTAAAGCTGCATGCTTGAACCGGTCTGTGCAGAAGCAGTGGAACTAAAAGGCGGCTCATAAATTCCTTCAGAAAGAAGCTTTTCTTTCCTCCAGGTGAAGATATTTCCTTTAAAACTCGCCAAAGCCTCTGAAGATGAACTAAACGATGAATCCTGGAAAGAAAGGCGCCTGAAACCTGAATCTCAAGCTGATAGAAAAGCTGCAGACTTACGTGTCGAGCTCAGAGGAGCAGCCTGTCGAGCTGTGGAGTCGTCGCTTTCTGTCTGGGATTCAGTGGCTGCTCCAGAACAACCCCTCTCTCACACACACACACACACACAGCGCTGAGGACCAGCCTGCTGGTGACATCACAAGCTGTAATCCTGCAGAACAAAACAAGCTCAGCTCATTTACATCAACACAAGAGTGATGGTTTAATCTGTGAAATGTGTGTCATGCAGGATGAGTGTTTGACAGGAACACCCGCTTGTTACACACAGACACACACCCACATAACAAACATTTCTGCCTTTGCAGAGCCTTTACATTGACTTACATTCATTTCTAAAGCCTGACTGTAAGTCTACATATTACAGGTTCATACCTAAATCTACCGCCAGACTAAACTCAATATATACCTCAGTAATAATTAACTAATTAAGAACTTTATTGATCTAATAATGGAGAAATTCCCTTCTGTATTTAACCCATTCATTGGGGAGCCACTGTGCGGTGCCCTGGGAGCAGTCTGAGCTTAAGGGTCTTGCTCAGGGACCCAGAGTGGCTGTCTGTGGGAGTTGATCTCAGAACCTGTGGAATGGATGTGCAATGATCTAACCTCTAGGCCTCCACTCCCATAAACGTGACCATGACACAGAGACAGCCTTCCCCCCTCATGAGATCCAGGCGTCGGGCCCCAAAAGGAGCAGTTGGTCCCCATAACGTGCTATTTTTCCAGAAAACGGGCCTCACAATGTATTAGAAACCAGACACACACAGAAACTGGGAGAGAGTTCAGAGCCCGGGTTCTGAGACGGCCTGAGGACCGGCTGCTCATCACGGGGAGGAGGTGCAGCCGCCTGCAGCTCACAGGAGGATTTTATCCTCACTGCTTTTAAAGCTTAAGATATTCAAACCAACCAGAACAAAATGATGGAAACTATAAAACTATATTATTGCCAAGAATCAACCAAGTTCCATCATAGAAGAAGAAGCAGCTCCAGTCTCCCCTGGATGATGGAGCTCCACCTCATCTGAAGCTCAGAGGAAGCTGCCTGGATCCAGGATCTGGTTTTCAGTCACGATGATCTGTCCTGATCCAGGCTGAGGGAGCAGGAAATCCAGAGCTTCAACTTTCCGCTCAGCTCCTCCTTCATCCCCACAGACCAGAGAGCTTCTCTGTAATTACAGGTAAAGCTCCGATTTACCAGGATGTCTGAGCTCCTTCATCTCAGAAGAAATTGTTAAACACAAATTAACCTAAATCTTCTAAAACAGAAACTCAGAGGTTGGAGTGGAAAGGCTGAGTATAGATCTAATCAAAGTTCATTGGAAACCAGGATCCCAGGAGCTGGAAAAGCCTGACGTCATCATGGCGCTCCAAACATCTACTTCAGTTCGTCAAAAAACTACAGAAAAAAACTTTAACAATTTTCTGCAAAATTCTGTTGAAATTCATGATTACTCATACTTAAAATGGTTAAAACCAGATGCAAAGCCAGAATGCTTATCTACTGGGAATGCCCCAGTTAAACCATTTCTTGGTTGGTATTAAATGAAGTGTTTAAAACTGAAAAAACAGGAAAGTTTTTCAAACTCAAGCTCAAAAGCAGCTAAAAAGTGATTAATAGAGGTTGGTTGAGTCCAGCTCCTATTTGCTGAATCCAGGAAGACATTTTAAGGAATATAAGATAAATGCATCATTTATTTCTCCTACTCAAAATAACTTTGTCTGAAACCAATAAAAAGATCCTCTCAACATTTAATTTAATATATATATATATATATATATATATATATATATATATATATATATATATATATATATATATATAGATTATTTTTCAGGTTTCTCCACCAAGTTGATTCAATCTTAATCAGATTGAAATTACAGATCCTCTCTTCATCTGTTTTTGTGTCTTTTTTCTATGGATTGATTTTATTTTATTTTACTAAAAATGAGAGTGCATATTAAACACAAACAATGTGTATTTTCATCCATAGTCCCATAACAAACAACCCGCAAACATTCATACAATTTAATCCATAAAAGAAGAAAAACAATAAGAAAACTAAATATTTAAAATAAGAACAAATATTAAGACAAGAATCAGAATGATTTTTATTTTTTAAGAGCATACACCCCTTATATGACATTTGTTGTCAGCAAATAAAACCGTTTGTGTATATTTAGAACCAGGAAGTGTGCAGGAAGTGATGTACTAAGCTAAGCCTGTTAGACAAGTGTGGAAATAATGAAGAAAATCCAACATCCAGTGGGAAAAACTGCACAAAAAAATCCTTCCAAGAGGAATAAGACTGGAGCAACAATGATAATCTAATCTGAACGTTGCAGCTGATTGAAGAGGAGCTAAACTGTCGGACACAAAAATAAAACACCCATTTTTAAACAATTGGAAATTCTCAAAAGTGAAATAATTATAACTGTCTGAAATGAGGCCAATCTTATATAAGTGCGAGGTCCTATTAAATACTTGAATTGTTGTTTTTTTTGGTAAAGTTGCTTTCATGTTCAGGTTTTTGTTTTAAGATTTATGTTCCCAGAAAAACTCAGAGAAACTGAGAAAGGACTGCAGAATATCACTAAAGTGGAAAATTGCATTTTTTTGAAGATTTTTTTTAATTAACAACTATAAAAAATGAAAAAATCCCACTCAGGTGTTTGAAACCAGGTGACAATAAACACCATGATGGATTCAGAAAGGTCAGAGAAAAGACTGTGAGTCTGTTGGGGGATTAAAGGAATAGTACACCCAAAACATGATTAGCCTTCATTTCTACTCACCCCCATGCTGAACAACACTCTGGGTACTTTTTTGATATCTCAAATGCATCTGGAGATCTGGGAGCTTTCTTGCTGTCTGCTGACATTCAAATAATGGAGGTCTATGGCGCCCGAGGCAAGAAAGGTCCATAAAAGTCCCTACAAAAGCGTGTCAATATTCCTCCATACTGCTTTCGTCCAATGTATTCCAAAGTGTCCTGAGTGGGTAGCGTCCATAATTTACTCGAAACGAAGTCATTTAGAATGTTTTAGAGCATAAACAGTAGTGTATAGGATTTCCTGAAAGCGCTGTTCACGAGCTCACGGAAACGCTGGCAGACCAAACCAGATGAAAGTGCGCATTCAGCTCGGCAAAGAACTCATGCTCTTCCTCAACCCTGAAGTCCTCAGACATTTTTCTTTTTCGTTGTTTCTTTCTTTGCACAGGTAAACAGGACATTTCTTCTTCTACGCTTGCATTATCGGCAGAGCAGACGCTGAATGCGCACTTTCATCATCTGGTTTGGTCTGCGGCTTCCGTAGCGTCGTGAAACGGCGCTTTCAGGAAATCCTATACACTACTGTTTATGCTCTAAAAACATTCTAAATGACTTCGTTTTCGAGTAAATTCTGGGCGCTACCCACTCAGGACACTGGAATACATTGGACGAGCAGTATGGAGGAATATTGACACGTTTTTGTGGACTTTTTATGGACCTTTCTGCCTGGGCACCATAGACTCCATTATTTGAATGTCAGCGGACAGCAAGAAAGCCTCCCAGATCTCCAGATCAATATATCAAAAAAGTATATCGCAGGAGTAAGTACTGCATGGGGGTGAGTAGAAAATGAAGGCTAATCATGTTTTGGGTGTACTATTCCTTTAAAAAGGTTTAAAAATAAAAACAACGGCTGCCAGCTTTCTTGTGGCACTTTAACCTGACAGCAGCCTGCAAAACGCTAAAAGATGACTGGAAATAAATAATATGTCCATTAAAATGTCTTCAAACACTTGTTTAACCACCATTAGAGGGGCACAATAAGGAGATTTTAGCCTTCCAAGAAAAACACGAAGGATGGAAGAAAGAACGTAGACAAAGAGCAGGACGCCTGTATGGTGGCCCTAAAGGGCAAACCACAATAACAAATCTTTAAACACGGCTACAAAGCCCACCCAAAAAAACAAACAAACAAAAAAATGCAACAACATATTCAGAAAAGAAACATTTTAAGAAACACAATGACATTAACCAACCGGAAGAGGTAGATATTAGTGTGAAACCTGAGACCTCTCTGATTGGACAATGGCACCATTTTGGTTTTTAAACCAGAAGTCATTCTGCTTACGACTTACCTTATGCTCGTTTATTCAACATTAGAACAGAAAAGACAGAAAGATTCCCGGTTTAAAAGCCAAACGGTGCCGTCGTCCAATCAGAGAGTTCTCAGGTTTCCCACTCATATCTATCTATTCCGGTTGGTTAATATCATTGTTTTACTGAATATATTATGATTTTTATTTTATTTTAGTTATGCTTAAACACTTGTTGATATGGTTTGTACTTCAGGGCCACCGTACTTCTTAGAAAATGTTTGTTGGACAACTAAAGAAAATACAGCTGTCAGCTCTGAGGCACGGAGGTGGAAGCGTCATGGTTATATTATGTGACGTGTGGAGCTACTGAAAGGCTGAAATTAGTCAAATTCACGGTTGTTCTGGTTCTGTTGGCATGCAGCATTCTCTAACTTTAACTTTTATCTCGTATCAAACCACATTCCTCTCCAAAGAGAAGTGAAAGACGACGTGGATGCGACAACATTCCTTCAGAGGAGCTGAATGTTTAATGATCCGTCTGACCTACAGGTCAGTCTGTGAAGCTATGCTGAAGGTCAAGCAGAGCTGAAAACACGACACTTAATTTCCACCATTTGTTTTCTGCAGGGTTTAGGATCGGCTTGAAAGCAGCTGCTCTCAGACACGAGGGTCAAAGCAAAGGGAGTGAAACGTTCAACCTCTTTATCTAAATCCTCTTCCCAGCTCTACATTTTTGTCGGAGCGTCCTGTCTCCTCCCTCTCAGCTCCTGATGGCTCAGTCATGCGGGGAGGCTTTTGTTTTCGACCTGCAGCTGGGAGCACAGAGCAGCAGGAGCTAGCCGGGTCATTCATCTTCCACATCCTGCAGAGAAGCTGTTATTACTCCGTTTCCTCCCCCTGGATTCTAGCAGCATTCCTTAGAAAATCCCATACAGGTTTAGACCCGCCTTCTGGAGTTAAGAAGCTCCTGGTTTTTCCTTCCAATAAATCATGAACTCTGCTTCGGGTTTCTGGCTCCAAGAAAATCTTCGTTGAATGTTTTAAGATGAAGCTTTTATGTCCAGAAAAGCACAAAGACTTGAGATGCACGGCTTTGGAGATCTGGGCCGATATCAATAACAGATATTTATGCTTTCTGCCTCACTTATATAGCAAACATCCTGAGCATCATCATCATCAGTGTCACATGACCTCACTTGACCGACGGGCTCCCCTCCAGAACCAAACATCGATTGTAAAGTTGGCCCAGTTTGTTCATGGAGTTGAAGCTTTAATGAGAGCCACTCTGAGCTACAGCAGAACCTCTGCTGGACCACCCTCTGCAGGTGCACTGATGGTACGACCGGGTCATTTGGCTCTGCTTTAAATTTAAAGAAAGCAAGTTCACCTGCAGACTGACGGGTCCCTCCCTCTGCTAGTCACCATGGTAACCAGGTGACCCCTGAATTGAACCTGTCAGTTGTCTAAAATGCTTGTGTTCTTCTGTTTTTAGCTCTCAATAAAAAAACTTTGGCTGAACTCCTGTTTTGGGAGAAGCCAGAAGGAGGTCATGTGACCCCGTCAGGTCCTCCTGCTCCTCCTCCTCCATCCAGACACAGGTCCTGACAGCTTCCTAGAAATAAGATGAAAGGGAACTCTGTTTTCTAAGAGTTGGAGAAGCTGCTGAGCTGATTTTAAGGCGAGCTGATGGTGAGCCGTTTGCTGACATGAGTTCTTTTAGCTTCTTACATGAACGGAAACTGAGGGGTGGAGCAGAGCTGGAACACATCAATCCTCTGAGTGCCCAAAAAAGCTCATGTAGCAATAGTTGCACATGGTAAACATCTATTGTTAAAATAAATCACACAGTTTTGTTTAATTGGTTCATTAAGGATGAACTCAGCCTCTGACAGGAAGTGAGTCCAGTTAGTTTGAAAGCAGGTGCATCCCACAGATCTGGACTTATGCCAACATGTGTTTTATCAGCGAAGATTCTCTGCCATTGTTCTCTAAAATGTTAAGTGTTCACATTTATTCCTATTATCACATCATTCTTGTATTGTTTTAATGTGGATCTGCTACAGCACATATGTCAGCCTCTGCTGACACCTGCATGCAACATTTGCGCTTTGCCTCCTCGAGGGCAGATTAGACGTCTGCATCCGCACACTTTAAATGTCGCTTGGGTCTGGTCGCAAACCAGTTTTGCAGGTATACTTCTGCACCGGTCTGGAATTTCTAGGGAAGCACAGCAGTTTCCCGCCAAGGTGCAAGGAGGAGCCTATTCGAGAACTCGCAAGAACTTCGGCGGATTGTCACGAGAACTTCATCTTGGCAGAGACCTTGGCATCTTTATATAATTTGTCTGAGGCATCGTTCAAGTGGTTGTACTTCTGAACCTTCTCGATTAACCTTTCGTTGTAGTGGTCCATTGTAGTTGTTTCCCAGTTCTTAAAAATGGCGCCAAATTGAGAAAGACGACCACACAGACAGCTGGAAAGGCATACCAAGGACCAATCACAGCTGCTTTTTGTGTGTGCATATCCGCTTGAGGTCTGCTTGGGTTTGTGACCGCCAGACCCGTAGTCAGAATTTTTTGAGGTGCACGACCACGCACCCCTCGCAGAGGTTCTGTAACCGTCTTCGCGCACCTCAAAAAAACAGAGACAGATCTGACGGTTGCAGAGGCTATGTGTCAGAAGCATAAATTGGCCTTTAGACAACCGGCTTCAGCCCAGTTTGCTTGGATTGTTAAAGGAGGGAAATCAAAAACCAAACATAATTTATAATGCATGTACTTTCATTTATCTTAATAAGTTTATTAACATAATAGAAGTTTATTAATTATATTTATATTAATATTTTAATTTAAACAAACATTGTGTTAGGTCTTGGTTCAATAGGCTATGTTCATTTCAATATGTTTTAATAAATATTTAACCAGTCCGGCCCTTAGCTTGTAGCAAATTAGTTTTTTTGGCCCTCTGTGTATTTGACTTTGACATCCCTGTGCTAACAGGAACTAAAGTGCAATCATGTTAGGTGAATTGGATTAAAAGAGTGAAAAGTACGGTACCGTTCGGTACTGGTGCTGACAGCAGAAGCACCAGAACTCTGGAGGTCTGTCAGGTAGACTGTGATCCTACCATGAGAGTTTGCCTAAAAGCTTAAGAAATGTATGTGCAAAAAAGTATTTATTTGGGTTTGATTGAGTTTCTGAGCAAACATTTATTTATTGAAAAAAAAGAAGCGTTCTTGCTTTGTTTGGACTTAAACCTGGCCAGTTTTAAGAAGCATGATGAGGGAGCATTGACGTCATCTCAAGTATTCACCTCCAGTCTTAATCCACTGAGTCAACGCTGTGTCGAAGGTCCTGCTGCAGCTCCAAATAAATAAGAAGTTTAGACCATTCTCCAAGAAGGGCATTATTGAAGTCAGACACTGATGTTGGATGAGGAGACGTAGACGCCCAAACAGTGACGCCCCTACTGTAGTGAAAAGGACTCGTTATGACCAGGCCTTATCTGCCAAGTAAAACAGTCTCTTCATTTACTTAGATTGAGTCACTGCTTCAGTCTGGAGCCCAGAGACTCTCCCCTCCTTCAGCTACTGCTGTCAGAGAGCTTTGGTCCATACCAATGACAGGACATGGAGCTGATGTGCTGCCTGTGGAGACTGCATCCTCTAGTGCCCAGAAACCAGTGCTTAGTGTCCAAACCTCTTTGACATACATTGAAAAGCTTCAGAGGTGTTGGTGACCATCTCTAAATACTTAGTGCCATGAGTGATGTGTCTCAGTGTGGCTTTGGACCATGTCTTCTATTGACGCCACTAATACTAGCCTGATTCTAGCCCCTGCTGATGCCGCCTGACCGAAGCCTCATTGTCTGCAGCCCCAGCGTAGGTTATGAAATAGAGAGGTGGATTGGTCGTCTAGGGAACCGATTCTCCCATCTTGTCCTTACACTTCCTGGTCTCTCCAGGAAGAAGGGGTTGACAGGTCAGCACAGAGCTTGAGTGAAACTTCACTTCAGACATTTGCCTGTGTGTCCCAGGAGCTTAGCAGCTTGAGGTCTACTTTTGCTATTGCTCGATGTCAAGTTTGGTTGGCCCGATTCCTGCCTTCTGAGGTTTCCAGGGTTTTTTGACCTGTAGCCCAACAGACCTTGGAACATGCTGTACAGGAAAAATAATAATATAAAAAGCTCCTAGGAAACGGCCAAAGCATGCAGGCGCCTTTCGGTCTACAGCCTGCATTCCATCCTCCCCTGAAAGCAGACTGTAGGAGGGGTCAGTCCCGTCAGCGCTCCCAGCAATCCAACCTTCTGGCACCTACAGGTAGAACTCACAGGATATATTGCCCTCCAAATCCTTGCAAGGGGCCCCATTAGTCACGTTTGACTCCCACTTCCAGGCTCATGGTCATTTTTTTAAAGGAGCATCTCCATCATTTGCAGGCCACCCCCTCAGAGCTGTGGGGGATTTCAGCTACTGTATTCAGTTCAGCCGTCCCTCGAAGTTCAGGAGTGAAAATGACTCCGACCGAGAGAAGTCTCTTGCTCTCAGACAGGACATCTTGGAGCTCCTGGACGGTAGCAGTTCTAAAACATGTTTACTAGGAGGGCCACTGGGGGGAAGCCTGTTTTTATGGGGACCCAAAAAAGCATGAAACAAAAAAAAAAAAAAACAGGGCAATAGTCACAAAACCAAAACAAAATCATTTAGTTTAATTTAAATCTGTTCAAATTGAAAATTCATATTTTTGGTTTGAAATAGTGTTGCACTGATACCAATACCAGTATGGGGCGGGGCCTCAATCCAGCACTAAAATGGTGGTATCGGTATCGGCAAGTACCAACAAATAGGGCACCGATTCCATTTTGAGAGCCAAAAGTTTATTCAACTATTGTCATTCATTCCAGGTATGAAATAAAAAATTCTGCTGGACTCACTTTGTATTCGTCTTTTTCCTGCTTCACAAAGGTAGGCAGCAGTTTGACAAAACCATGATGGCAATTATTTTACAAGTAGTATACAGTTCTTCATATTTACACACACATCAGTCAATACTGCACAGCCAGGTATCGGGGCCAAAAAAATGGCATCGGCACAACACTAGTTTGAAATTGTTAATTTTATCCATTAGCATGGAGAAAAGCTAATAATTAGC
This sequence comes from Cyprinodon brontotheroides, assembly GCA_018398635.1. Lineage (NCBI taxonomy): Eukaryota > Metazoa > Chordata > Actinopteri > Cyprinodontiformes > Cyprinodontidae > Cyprinodon > Cyprinodon brontotheroides. The sequence goes on along the minus strand of JAGKQL010000004.1, from coordinate 28,461,148 downwards.
TAGTAAATGATGAAATAAAGCAATTCTTTTGAATATTAGGTTAACATATTTTTATAAGCCAGGAATATTACATGTTATTGACTTTTATAAATGTTTTTTAATAAAAACAGAAAGATTCAGCCATAACACAGTATTTTTTTCAATTTTGTTCAAAGTAACATGAAGTAGACAAACACTGTGATCCTTTCTCATTATGACCGAAGCTGTTACTTTCATTTCTAAAACTTAAAAACAGATTTGTGAAGAAAAATGAAATCAGTCACCATGTCTGTTTCAGCTGATATCTGATTTTTTTTTTTTTGTATTATGTCTTCAGCACTGAGGCCATAACATTGGCCAGGTCCAGTTCTATAGAGGCACTGGCCCCTGTTTAAATCATCTATGCTCCTGGAGAAATGAGCCAAAGCACCGTTTCAGAGTTCAGAGCAGGTTCTATGTGGCTTCTAGTGTCAAAGAAGGATGGGAGTTCATCCAATGCTCGACCTCAGGAACTCAAATCAATATGTGAAGGTTCTGGGTTTTAAGCTTCTTCGAACAGCCAAAGTTCTCCAGATAGTTTTTGAAGGGGACTGGTTCAAATGAAGGAGGCCTGTTTCCACATTTCTCCTCATCACAAACACTCCGGTTTATATTGAAGGATGTAAACCGGAGTTGGCATCAGCCTAATAGCCTTGTAATATGTTGAACTTGTACTTTAGATAATAATATTAACACATTGGCTAATTTCTGCTGCGCCATAATAACAAATAAAAAAAAAAAAGTTGGGAAAAAAAACATAACACAGTTAGTTATGGGGTAGCACACATTAGCTACTATCAATTTATTAATTTTCTTTCCTTGAAATAATAAGTAGCCTAACAAAACTGCAGGGGATGAAGCAAAAATAAAATCAGAACAAACTAATAGATGAGTATCACAAATATTAAACCAAAACTTTTAGTTTTGTGGTACGTGGCCACAGTGAGCCAGACGCCCTCTAGAGGGAGGGACTTTTATTGATGACATGGGCTTGTTGGAGTACTGTTCTGCACTGACAGGACACCGCCATTTTTACAAACGATGCCAGAAGTGCACGAGAGGTCAGTCCCAGCAGGAATTTAATAAAGTTGAATTAAATCCACTGACCTCAAGTTTAGTGTTAGGATTAGGATGGTGGATGAAAGAGGACAGGGGTAGTTGTAAAAGCTGAGCCTTTGTCAAGGAGAGAAACAGGACTAAGCACTGGAAACTGGCCCTACTGGTATCAGCTATTAAATAGTTGGTTAGGGCCTAGTGGTTAGGTTAGGGCATAGATTCCAGAGGTTCTGAGTTCAAGCCCCACTCCTCCCACCGACTGCCACTCTGGGTCCCTGAGCAAAGACCCTTAACCCCACACTGCTCCCCAAAGGGATGGGTTAAATGCTGAAAGTTCATTTCGTTGCTCTGTACTTGTGACAGTGTAATGACAATAAAAGCTGGGGGAAAAAACAACTTTAAATTGTGCTGAGTTTTGGAAAAAAGAACTGAATGAAAAATATTTTTAAAAATCATCCAAATGAACCTACTTCCTGTGTGCTTCTGCTATGGATGTTAAAACGCCGCTGTCCTGCTCCTGCTCGCCTCTCTTCAGTTTTCCAGCCACAGGAGCTTGGCAGGTGTCCCACATCTCTGTGCTCCACTTTAAACTTGGCCCAAACAAAGTTATTCTGGCACTGAACGCTTAATGAAAAACCAGTGTTTAGAGTTTCCCCTTCAGGTTGGCGCTACAGACGGTATTTGCAAAAACCCTCCAGATGATGGATAGACTGTTCCCCAACGCCGTCTGTCTGATGAACACCAGCCAGAGTCAATACTGACTTCCCTCCAAATGTTACAGGTTCTACCGTCATACTGATAATGGGACAATATATTCATTAATTTCTTTGTGCTGAATTAAGGTGAGATTTAGCCAAGTTTAAATGCAAAAAATGACTAGAAACTGATCAAGTATTTAGACCCTTGAAGACTAAAAGGCCACTTTAAGGCTAGGCTTAAAACTTTCCTTATTTGATAAAGCTTATAGTTAGAGTAGCTTAGGATAACCTGAGCTATCTCTATAGTTCTGCTGCTATAGGCTTAGACTGCTGGAGGACATAAGGACCCCCTTTTCATCATTCTTCTTCATTCTATCTCTATTTTCCCACTCTGCAGAATCTGTTAGTTCAATCTCTAACGTTCTGCTCTCTCTGCTTTTTCTCATAGTAGCTTCATCTGGTCTGTTCCTGTTTGGCTGTGACTCCATCCTGGAGAGAAATATCAGCTGTGCTGCTTCCATTAACACCTTTGATTATAGATGTTTGAGATTGGTCTGTTTTTCCAGTGAGTCCTGTTTCTCTGACTGTGACTGGCTGGATGTGCTCTCTTCATCCTCCGACATGCCTTTTACAGCTGCTTCTGTCTCCTTGAACCCCAGTGGGGCTCTCAGCAGATGGCCGCCTCACACTGAGCCCCGGTTCAGCTGGAGATTTTTTCCTTTTAAAAGGGAGTTTTTCCTCTCCACTGTCGCTACAAAGCATGCTTAGTGTGAGGGATTGCATTCGAAGTCAATGCAATCAACTGGTTTTCCTTAAATAAAAAACTGTAAATTTGACTGGATGATCTGGTGAACTGTTAGGTGCCTTGAGATGACGTGTTGTGAATTGGTGCTAGAAAAATAAACTGAATTGAATAGTGAGAGCGATGAGTTAAATCTTTGCATTTATACAGCTAAATGCTGAAACAGTCAGATTTAGTGTGATTAATCGATTTAAATAATTGCCAACTAATGTAGTTACTGATTAATCATTAACTGAAGTGTAAAGACTAAAACATGCTTTTAGCTGACAGAGCAACCCACTTAGGGCAGTAATTATACCAAAATTGTAAAAATAAAATATACAGTGAAAAAGACATCAAGAAATAAGTATAAATTTGTTAAATTAAGTGTATTTACCCTTAATTTGAGAAGGTAAATAAGATAATCTGCCAATGAAATGAGGATTTTTACTGTTAGAATAAAACAATTAAATAATAATATGCACTTGAAATAAGATGATGTAATTGTTTTATTTTTATTGTAAATTGTCTTGTTCCATGGGCAAAGTGTTGCACTTACCTCCTCAATTCAAGAAAAAATGCACTTATGTTAAGAAAAAAATCACTTATTTTATTTTGTAGTATACGTATTTTGCATTTAAGATAGAAAAAAGTTTTCATCTGTCAATATGCTCTGTAATTCAGAAATCCCCAAGAGGAAAATTTTTAGTTTCACCTGGTTTAATTCTGTAAAAAAGTCATTAAGGAACCTTTTCATGTCGGATTAATAAAAAAAAAAAAATCAACAGATTAATCGATTAGCAAAATAATAATTAGTTGCAGCCCTACTCTTTAGCATTAGCAGAGACCTGAAGCATAAAAATAGTCAAGATTTTAAAGAAATCTGAATCTCTAAGAAGTTGAGTTTTTCAAAAAGAATGTGCTTATAATAAATGAACAGAAAACCATAAAGTTATCAGAAGTGATAAGGGGAAGAAATGTGCAAACTACTGAGTCAAAGGGGAGTGAAAGCAGGGATGTTAGCCTTGTGGGGTGAGGGTGGTGCTGAACACGATTCAGATGATCAGAACGGCTTTCTAAAAGCTGGGCTGCGATCGTATTGCAAAGTTTATTGTAGTCACTTGACGACAAAGACGCTAATTAGAGTAACTTTTAAAACAAACACTGACTTTCCAAAGCAGGGACAAGGTGACGTAGATGCTGAGGTTTCCTGGAAACAAACAATGAGGTCACTGTTTATATGCTCCAAACTCTCCACATTCAGTTTTCTTCATCATGTTGTTTCTCTTCACTTAAAGGTTAGATTTTAATAATCTAAGTGCTAATAAATTGTACCCAGCATTGTTTTTTCTTCTTCTATTTCTAATCATCATTTGACCAAAACCAGGAAAACATTCATCAGTTTTGTTTCTTGGATCCCAAATTGAGGACAAGAATGATTTCTTTGTCGACATGCTTTATTGCAGGTCACTCAGAAATGATGAAACCAAACAATCCTTACATGAATATCATACAGTGATATGAATCTCCTGATTGGTAAAGAAGCGCGTTATAATCATACAGGCTCGGCTGCTTTGGCAGAATCTGGCTTCGGCTTCTCTTTGACAAACTACCGAGCTTTGCGGGTATTTACAGTCCACACATCAAAACGAAAGCGCCCTGCAGCCGCTGGCTTTAAAACCTCTGTAACAGACGAGTAAAACATCGAGAACTCAGATTACAGGCAAAGTGAGTTTATCTCTACAATCTGATCATAAATATTTCAATTTATCCCTGTCTACATTAAATATATCCAAACATTTATTTGTCTGCAGTGAACATCCAAAAGGTCACTAGAAGCTAAACAGAAGACACATTTTGCTTTATTAGTATGAAAGCTGCAGAAACATGAATGCTGTCACTGTTGGTGATCCGCAGCTGCGTCGCTCTTTGTGTCCTTCAGGCTGAAAAATAAAAACTAGTTTGAATTTCTTTTAGTGCCCTCAAGCCATTTGTTTTGCTCAGTTCGGCCGTAGAACTGAGATTTCTTCAGGCAGTTAGAAACTGGATTCATCAAGACGCCTCGTCTCTCCTCAGTTAAAGCACAAACAAAACAAAGAATAATCCATCGGCCTCCGCCGACAGGATTTTATCCGTTTACATTCCGACAGACTCGGCTCTGTGGAGAACAAGAACCACAAAACCCAACAGGACTTGGAGGAGAAAGGCGTCCGGGTTCAGGTCACACTGCCGTCTCCTGGTCCTCCCTCTGGATCATCTGGTAATGTTGACAGTTCTCCAGGTAGTTGGCCAGTTCTTGGTCGTTGGCCTTGGAGGCGCGGTGTTTGGGTGTGTCGCCCTGAAAGACAAAAACAATGTCCCAGAATGTGGTCAAGATTGTGTGAACAGATGTGTGCGTTTCTACCAGGAACCGACGGAGCGCATCTGTCAACCAACAGCAGAGTTTACACAGTTAATCATTGGCAAACATCGGGAAGCTGAGAGAGACCGCAGCAATGGCTGCAGTTTGCTTCATGGAAAAAGACTCAACTGTTCCCATCCAGATGATTTCATCTGAACAGAACCTTTTATGTTTTATCATGTTCCTGCATTTTGCAGAAATGCCACCAAGAAGCATTTTATGGTTTTGTTGGTGGCAAAGTTTGCATTCCTCATAAATAAAAAAAACAAACACACACACAAAGAAGAAACATAAAATATAAGCCCTCATCATTCAAAACACTGGTGAAGAAATCAAGTATAATGCAGAACTGGATCCAAAGCTCTGGAAAATCTTGGTTCTGGTTTAAGAAGATCCAGTTTCAGACTTGGTTCTGCTTCTTTTATAGTTTACAGTAATAAGTTCTGCTCCTCAGTTAACGTGTGGAAGGCTGTGAAATAGACGCATGTTAATCTGAATTACTTTACTAAATTTATTTGCTTTATTTGCAGATGGCCGCTCACACTGAGCCTGGTTCTGTTGGAGGTTCCTTCCTGTTCCAGACATTTGAATTGAGAAAGCTTCCTGGAGAGGTGGCGAAACGTCTTCAAATCTTGTAAACCAAGTCCAGTGGATATTTTTTGAATTTTTACGGAATTCCTGTTAAAAAGGAGTTTTTCCTCTCCACTGTCGCTACAAGTTAGAGGGATTTCATTCGAGTCGATGCAATCAACTGGTTTTCCTTAGATAGAAAACTTTGATTCAATTGACTGTATGATCTGGTTGAACTGTATGTGCCTTAACATGACATGTGTTGTGAATGGGCGCTATACAAATAAACTGAATTAATTGAATTTCATTCGTCTTTGCCAAATATAAAAACAGGAGTTTAAAACTCGACAATTTAATAAAAGTAGATGAGGGCTTCTTGAAAGGCTAACAACTTTGCTAATGGTTCAGCTACTGGCTTGGCTACCTGTAAGGGAAGCTATTATGGTCATAGCTGAGCTAAATCAACGGCTAGTAGGGATGGATATGCTAACAGCTAGGTGCTGGCTAGGCTAGTATTCAAACATCATGGGCTAACTACTATGGTCATAGTTTGGCAATCTGTAATGAATGAGCTAACTATTTGGCTAACATCTAACTTCTTGGTAAGAGCCTGGCTAATGAGCGCAATGTAAGCTAACTGTTAGGCTAATGGATGTGCTAACCAGAGATGGCAAAAGTACTCACTTTCCGTGCATTTGAGTAAAAGTACAGATACTTCGTGTTAAAAATACTCTGGTAAAAGTGGAAGAACTGATTAAACTTCTTTACTCAAGTAAAAAGTAACAAAAGTACAGGCTTGTGTAAATTTACTTAAAAGTATATAAAAGTAAAAAGTAGAAACCACTTTTTTTCATGCGTTGCCTACATTTTAAATGGATGTCTGCCAATAAGGACTAGATCTCCGCAAGTGTTCATTTTCAATCATCTCGCCGTCCCATGCTACTACACGCTACATACCACCAAGCTGCAATGATTTGCGCTTGAATAAATACCGCCAAATCTGTGATTCATCTTGTAGTGGTGGAAGTCAAATGCAACGTAGAGATTCCCATCCAATTAGATTGAATTTGGTATTGATGGCGTGAAAAATAATAATCTAAACTCCATTGAAATGATTCAAAACTAAAAAGTAACATGAGCCAATTTTTTTAAAATGTAAGTAGAAAGTACAGATATTTGTGTAAAATGTAAGGAGTAGAAGTAAAAGAGTGGGCATAAAAATAAGTAGTAAAAGTAAAGTAAAAAATATCAGAAAAATCTACTTGAGTACAGCAACAGCATTTGTACTGCTACTTCCCATCTCTGGTGCTAACTGAGAGTATTCTGAGATAATTGTAAGATCTCGATGGATCTAATGGCGCTCAACCAGCGTATCATGAGTATCTGCACGCAGATGGCTACCATGGGACGGCTCAGAAGTGTCTGACCCAATGATACCACTGCCCAAACATTTAAAAAAATAATAAAAACATCAACAACCAAAGCAGTTGCTTTCAGTTTTTAAGTGATGTTTTATATATTTAAGTCCTCCAACATAAATTATATTTGCTAAGCTTAATTTCTTGAGCAGATCTGTTTATCAACGTTCTCAGCTTTTGGAACCATTGGGACTGATTGATGAAAGCAAAGGCTAATTTAGGCCAACTGCACCGTTAGCAGCTCAGGTGAGCAGTTAAAGTTATAGATGTGTTGGTGGGATGATGGCTAGGGTTGCTAACAGTCCCTTGAAAAACGGAATGGTTCCGTATTTAGAAATAGAAGTACCTGTCCTGTATTTAATGGAAAATGAACGCACTTTGTCCCGTATTACTGTGGGAGTAAAAAAATGGTCACTAAAAAGCTTATGGAAAATGAAGAACAAGGGCACGTTAGACACAAAACTTACAGTAAACTTTTTTCCGGGCCCTGTCCTGCATTGTGACCAATGAGTTGACAACATATATGTAACAATCCAGAATACCCTCATCCTATTGGTCGAGCCAAGTGTTGCTCATGGAGAAGATAGCAGGAGACAACAGAGTAATTTAAACGCCGACGCTGCTTTTGGGGGCGGACAACTCCTCACTGCTGCAAGAGCTGAGAGGAAATACAAGTGGAAAAAGCAGGCTGTCGCCACATAATGTGGCATTGAGCTAATGATTTGTTTTTTTCTGTTTCACAGCTGCAGCCTGCAGTCATTGCATTTAAGGAACAAATATGTTTACAAGTTTGCTGTTGCACAAAAAATGTGCACTATTTATTTATTGTTTTAGTAGGACAGGCTTATGTTTAAAATACTTATTTTATTCAGCAAAGTTTGTTATTTTGTATTCAAGTGAACTGCTGGATAATCATTTGTTTTCCATGTGTTCATGTCACTGACTAATATGCATCAAATTCAATGCAGATTTAAGTCAAACAATAAAAAAAAAAAAAAAAAAAATCACCACGCCAGGAGGGGTAAAGACGATAGGGTCAGCTGGCACGCACATGAGGTGTCCATTTTTTTCTTTTTCAGGGAGTTGGCATCCCTAATGATGGCTGACCTCCCTCCTGGTTAAGGTTATAGTCTGATTCACTGTTCGGCTCGTTGCCATGGTAAAGGAAAAAATGTGTTCCTGCTCAATAAAAGTAATAATTAGCTCCAAACAAATGAAAGCTCAGACTGTCCTTGAAGCCTGCGGTCATCTTAATGCAGAAATCTAAAACCCAGAAGCTGGGAAGAGTTTTAAATGGAGGTGGTAGCAGATGGATGGAGGGATGGATGGTGTGAGAAATGAAAGAAGAGAAGCCTCTCAGCTCATCTAAACTCCTGCGGTGATTTCCAGCTCACCACCAACTCCAAATAACACATAAACTCTTTATTTGTGGAGCCGAGGAGAGAAAAGCTCAGATTATGGGCTGTTTCCTGTTACCACTGGCTTCACCATGGCGACGGTGAGCCGAAGCCTTTGTGCGTTGGGGACGGAGGCTGGGGAATCCTGTGGAGCTTCGTTTCTCACTGACACACAACATTAATCACTTTATAGAAGTGGGTCAAATACTACTGGAGATCCATTTAAAGTGCAGAGGCACGGATCGGGCTGGTGGCCGTCATCCTGCCAGGGGGGGAAAAAACCCCGAAGACAAACGGCCTCATGCAGCAGAAGGCTGCCACTGATCACAAACTAAATCTAACAGACAATTTAGATTCAACTCATTTTAGATTTAACACTGAAAAAGGAAACTGAAAAAAAAATCACAGGGAAAAAAAGCAAACAACACAAACAGCTATAACTGATAAAAGATTAAGAGTGAGAAAAATAACAGTTATAATAAAAAAAAATAAATGAAAAAACATGGACAAACAATTAAAACATGGAGAAACTTAATAAAGAGAAAGAGCTTCAAAAACTCAGTGATGTCATTGTAATCACAAAACCAGCAAACTGCTGCAAGAAGAAGCAAAAAGAAGCAAAACTCCTCCAAACACAGACGATCATTATTTTAACTACAGACCAATGAGTAAAGAGCTGCAATGCTGCAGGAAAACACAACAAACTGATCCGAACTGGAACTAGGAGTCCCACGAGGAGGAGAAAGGAACATAAGATGAAGGGTAAACATGAATCCATACTGAGATCCACACATTTCAAAGAAAACTGGGAGAATAAGTTTAATAAAGACAAACAGGCTGTGAGACTCGAGCACAAAGAGACACAAAGAACAGAACTTAAAAACAGACACAAACTAGACACTTAAAAACATTCTCAACCCTTTAAAGCCAATTGCATCATGTTAGATTCATGAGTTTTTAAGACCTTTACATCATCAGTGTTATATTTTTATCCTTGAAAACCCTGACTTGCATAATAAGACATGTAGTGAACAAAAAACGTTTAAAAGATTATAGAGAAAAGTCTTATGTATCAAATATGATGCAAATAAATGATCTAATTGAATTTATAAAAACATTTTTTTATGTAATTTGTCAGAAAATTCAATGACAACTCTAATAAAAAAAGAAAAGAATTCTGTCATGGTCCTGGCTTTAAAGGGTTAATGATTCGGGGAAAATGGAGACATGTTGTCCAAGAAGTGTTTTACTGTTTTCCTCAGGGATCCATGTAGAAAATAAATCTTAGAATTTAAGAAAGCACCACAATATTTCCTGTGGGGTTCCTCACAGGCCAGTACTGGGATCCATGTTTCTTTAGTTAATAAATAATGAATAAACTATGAATTATTTCATTGCTAATATTATTTTGAATCATAAAAATGATCTTGGGTATTAAAATGCTGGTTTTTTTATGTGGAAGAAATTTGTTAATAAAAAGGGGCGTGTGTGTCGGCGCGCGGATTTGACCAAGGAGAGGAGTTGTACGCACCTATGCCTGCTGCTGCTTCCCCTCATCCTCTTCATCACCATGTGCTGCTCCTTTTTCATCCTCCTCTTTCTCCTTCTGCTGCTGCCACTGTTTCCCATCCTCCTCCACCTGCAGCCTCTCCTCATCTTACTCATCCTCCAGCTAATGCAGCTTCTCCTCATCATCCTCCTGCCGCTGCTTATCTTGCTGCGTCTCCTTCTCCCTCTCATGCTGTCGCTCTTGCTGCGTCTCCTTCTCCTCATCCTGCTGCTGCTGCTTTGCTGCGTCTCCTCCTCCTCCTGTCGCTCTTGCTGCGTCTCCTCTCCTCATACTGCTGCTGCTCTTGCTGCGTCTCCTTCTCCTCATACTGCTGCTGCTCTTGCTGCGTCTCCTTCTCCTCATCCTGCTGCTGCTCTTGCTGCGTCTCCTTCTCCTCATCCTGCTGCTGCTCTTTCTCTTCATCCCCTGCCTGCTGCTGCTTCTCCTGATCCTCTTCATCTTCCTTAACCTGCTTCTTTTCATCCTCCCCCATTCTCCTTCTGCTGCTGATTATCATCCTAATCATCCTCCTCCCCTGTGCTCCTTCTCTTCATATTCCTCTTCCTGCTGCTGCTCTCACTGCGTCTCCTACTGTTGATTGTTTCTCATCCTCATCATCCTTCTCCTCCTCCTAAAAGCATGGCTTTGGATGACTGGAGTTAACAGTTTGATGCTTAGCCACGCCCACATGCTCCCATGTAGAATAATAATTTTGATAACTTTTAATCTGCTATGAATTATAGTCCATGCAAAGTGAATCTGAAGTCTATGTCTTAAAGAAAAAAAAAAATAGCCCTTCACTGAGATACGTCATGACTTAAAAACAGAAAATGGTATGTTTCATCCAAAATGGCCGACTTCCTGTTGGGTTTGGACCATGGGTCCAATAGACTTTTTTGGGCATCCTGTTGGGTTGTACATGTGTACCAAATTTTATAATCCTCAATAAAAGCAGGGCCTGCGGCAGTTATGTCATACTGTTATTGCTGGAAGTCTGATTTTGATGCTTGGCCACGCCCACATGGTTTGTCACAGCAAAAATCTTTTGATTACTTTTGACCCCTTATGTCTTAAGTCGAGGCTCAGCAAGTTAGAAGTTTGCCGCCCCCTTGCTCCTTCCCAGCCAGCGGAAAAGGCGCCACGCTTCACCTCTGGACCAGCCGGAGAAAACCACAGCTTTGGTCAGGAAGGGTTAAACTAGGGATAAAATATAATATCTGGGATGAATCTCATCTGTGAGATAGATGCTGCGGCCATCTCAGGTGGTGGGTCAAAAGTATATGTTCAAAAGATGGAGAAACAGCACTGCCAAACTCCACGGTTAGCGGTAATACACCCTACTCAAAACAAAAAAATCATTAAAAATCCATAGTTTGCAATAAAATCCCGAAAAAAATCACAAATGTCAAGGAACACATCTTGCATGTCCTAGATTTTTTTAGATGATTTATTAAATAATTTAAAGAAAGAAAAATCTTTAAACTTGAATGCCATATACTGCGGCAGTTGAAAACCCCATAAGATGCTCAAACATGCATAGATTCACGCCAAACTTGGCAGTCTTTTCTATAATCAAAGGATAAATAACTGTTCCAAATTTGGCTAGGATTGCTATAAAACTTTTTGAGATACAACAATTTCCTGTTAACACAAACTTTTGAAAAATCAGAGTGACGGACTTTTAAGAAGAGCTATGCTGTGTTTACCATCAAACAAGTAGCGATTAGAGGAATATATTCCAAAAGTCCTAGCTCTTTTAGGAAAACGACTGATTTTTTAGAAATATTTTAACATAGTGATTCTATTTTCATAAGGGTGCCGTTTGATTCAAAATGGCCGACTTCATGAGAGGTTTAGACCATGGCTCCAATGAAACTTTTTGTAGGTGGGGGAGCTCATACAGATGTGTGCCAAGTTTCATTATCCTAGGAACGAGCATGGCTAGGGGCTGAATTATTTCCTGGCATTATCTGTCCACTTGACCAACTATTAGGCGAGAACGCAAACTTTTGAAAAATCAGAGTGACGGACTTTAAAGAAGCGCTTTGCTATTGTAACCAGCTTACAGCAGGCTTTGTAAAGAACGTATTTTGAAAGTTTTAGCTCATTTGGATAAAAGGCTGATTTTATACAATTTTTTGAAAAGAGGTCCGTGATTTCACAACAGGGTAAAATGTAATTCAAAATGGCCGACTTCCGGTGGGGTTTAGACCATGGCTCCAAGAGGCTTTTAGTTAGGGCCTGATGAGATGCAAATGTGTTCAAAGTTTCAATATTCTTGGACTTAAAACGGCTTGGGGCTGATGGTTTGAAGTTTGCTATTTCTAGGGGGCGCTGTAGTGAAATTAAGCCCCGCCCACAAAATATTGCTCTTGATTCCTGTTTGGAGTTGGACTAGGATCATCTCTTGTGATTTTGGTGCAGATCTGATTATTAATGAGGAAATGAGAGCCAATCGTATTTTCATGGCGAAACGCCTCACTTCGCCATGGCGCCACGGCAACACCATTTAACTCAGACTCTATGTGCTTTAAACGAAGTTAGACCAACATGTTTTCTATCATCTGACAAAGTTTCAAGCTGCTGGTGTTTAAAATGACTGAAAGGGACCCTCCCAAGTGAAAAAAGTCACTTTCTTCCCTTAGGGGGCGGGGCTTAGATGATGTCATCATTTGACCATCCAGTATGGTCAAGCACCCAAAGGAGCTCCTTACTGCCAAACGTGGTTCGATTTGAATTTTTTTTGTAAAAGTTATTCCACTTTGAAATTCTTCAAAATTACCCTAACTTCGGGGCCCCTGGGGACCCCTTAAACATGCTCAAAAACGAAAACCTTTGATAACTTTTAATCTCCAATGCCAAGAGACTTTTTTTTTACATGATTTGAGGAGATCTACCGGTGTGCCAAGTTTCAGATCTCTTTTTTAAAATATAAAGATTCTTTATTAAATAGATTAAGGAATACCAAATGAAATTAATTTGTCTTAATTAAAAGAAATTGATGTTAAATCTACGTTAATTGATCACCTGCAGCTCCCTGTATAATTAATGGCTCCTCATGTTAACGCTTTTTAAAAAAAAGTTGAAAATGACTATTTCTAGAAATCCAAAATCAGTTTTCATTTGTTATTAAAAAAACAACCATGTGTGCTAAAATAGATTATAGCGAACCAAGAAATGAGCTATAAGGAATCTTCTTGTAACCAGAGAAGAGTTTAAAAGAGCATTTCTGTTTAATGAGCTTCCAGTGAAAACCTAATTTTTAATTTAAAAGAACAGAATAAAGAATAGAAAAACAAGTTAATGTGTAAAAACAGATCTTTAGAAGGAGTCTGAGTAAAAATCTGAAAAAAAGCCAAGTTTCATTTTCTGGTCTTTTTTAATGCTAGTTTTCTCTTCCAGTTATTCGTATTTAATCTATTTCTCCAGTGATTTTATTTCTTGTTTTGTTCTGGAGAGCGTCTTCGACGTTGGTTCAAAGTCGCTTTTATTTCCCTGCAGCTTTAAACTTAAACGAATCAGTGAACACTAATATGACAGGTGTGATGGATGCTGCTCGGTGCTGCAGGTGAGCGTTTCCAGGTGGGTTTACCTGCAGGTCTGTCTTCATTAGCGAAGCCCCCGCCTCCACCAGGAAGTGACAGATGCTCCTCTGACAGAGGGTGGCGGCTCTATGGAGGGCCGTCTCTCCTCTGAAAAACAAAAACCAGATTTATCTCTGGAAGGAATAATGTGGATTTACCGGCTAAACAAAGCGGACTCACGTCTCCGTCTCTGTGACGTCCAGGTGGGAGGTGGGAACTGATGGGAGGAAACAAACAGGCACCATTCAGACAGGAGAAAAAACTGCAGATGTTTCACTCCAAAATGATCAAACGCTCCCGCATAATTGTTTTTTCATAACAGGTCACATCAGAACATCTCATGACAGAAACCAGTTTGATCAAAGTTGAAGCTGCGAAGCTGCAGCTGTGCTTAGCATCTGTTTCCATGGTGACCTTCCAGGAAGCTTAGGCCTAATCCGAAGCAGAACCTCAAACCCAGTGTGTCTCACCGTTCTCAATGAGGTACTTGACGATGTCTTTGCTGCCGGCCTGGACGGCGTGATGCAGCAGCGTGCAGCCGTCTGCGTCCTGTAGCTCCAGGTCTGCCCCCTGCTGGTGGAGCTCCGTCAGCTGCAGGGAAACAGGCGTCACCTTTTATAAACCTCGATACAAGGTTCAAGAAACACATCAACATCTAACAGAGAAGATACAATTATAACAATGTTTCAGGTTAAAATGAGGAAGCAATTCAATCTGCGAACTCTGGTGCAACTTTAGAGGCAACATCGACAATGATTGAGGAGAAAAACACTCAAGAGATCAGAGTTTCACTGAGCTGAGGACCCCTAAGGTTCAACTAAACTGACTTTGATGCAATAAGTTCAAGTTTGATTTACACTGCAAAAACTATCTAAACATGAATCAATTTGTTTTAAAATAAAGGCATTTCTCTTATAAGTAGACTAATTAGACATTATGCAATCCGAGTCATTTTTCGTATATTAAAAGTAAACAATTTTATCTTATTTACCTGCTCAAATCAAGGGAAAATGCATTTATTTAAAAAAAAAAGACTAACCCTTTGTATTGCGCTTAAAATCCCTGACATTTCCAGACAGTGAAATTGAAACCTTTTATTAGCCTTTAAAGCCAAGTTACAGTTTTATCTGATAAACCGATATCTGACATATTTAGCCAGTAGGATCAACAGAGTCAATGAAAGGAGCGCAGTAGTGGACGGTGTCCAAGGTTACAGCGTGTGGCGCCGTTTCCTGAGACCAGAATGATGACATCTGTCAACTTCAGCTAAAATAAAAAGTTTTGGAATGGGAAAATAATTGTTCTCAGTAAAATACGTTGAAAATCAAAGTTTCAAGCCAATATTGTTATTACACTTAAATAAATTTTAAATCCAAATAAGTCTTTTTTTTTTTTACTCAAAAAAAAAGTGCATTTCTTCTTCAATTGAGGAGTTAAGTGAAAAACTTTGCCAATGGAAAAAGACAATTTACATTTAAAATAGAAAAAAAAATAATGGCATCAACTTATTTCAAGTGCATATTATCTAATTATCTCACCCTGTTCAGGTTCTCGTCTTTGACGCAGCTGATCAGCTCTGCATCTAAACACAGACAGACAGACAGACAGACAGAAAGGGAGATAAATGGTTGGTTAATTAGCGCCCTCTGGTGGCAGAACACAGAACCCCAGTAATGAACCTGCTCAAAGATTATTATCATTAAATAAAACAAAAAAATTAAAACTAAAATGGTGAAAGATTCTCGTTAATTATAACCACTGAAATTAAAACTAACTAGAAACAGACTGAAATTGAATAAATACACATAAATGTTTTGGTGTTAAATTCGTTTTTATGAGTCTTGCAAACTGATGGGAAATGGTTTTGTTTTTCTTCTCTGTTAAAATCAGCTGTAATTTTTTTTTATGGTATCAAGTGATGAGTTTTTGATTGCAAATAATTGCAAACTCTATAAAAAACTGAAACTAATCCTCAAACTAATAAAAAAAACTAAACAAAATAGATGACATGTTTCCTGCTCAGGCCTGTGGTCATAAACCTTCTGCCTTCATGTCCCAGAGGATCAGCAGATCAACTGCATGTCCAGAGCAGGAAGCTGAGGCTTCAGTGCTCTAGGCGCTCTAAGGAGCGTCATCATGCTATATAAGAACAGACCAAGACAAATTTCTAACAAGTGGAAAAGCAGGAACAGAAACAGAATGGCTCTGTTTCTTTTTTACCTTTTTCAGGGTCCTGTGAGGTAGAAGTGGACGTTCTGCAAGGAGATAAAGAGACAGTCAGAACCAGCCGGAGGCAGAGACATCTTTAAGGGTAAAAAACAGCTGCTGTTGTTTGTTTTCCAACAGAACATCGACATTTCACACATCCCACTAAGCCCCGCCCACCGACCGCAGCAGAAACCTTCATTCTTCGGGTTAGCATTACTCCCACACCTAATCCAGAAGAGAGGAGCCAACAGAGGAGCAGATGCAGATTTTTAAACAGAGGAGCTCCAGTATTTGCATCCTGGATGAAAGAACCAACATCTGAGGTGGTTCCTCTGGTCAGGATGCCACCTGGGCAGCTTGAGGAAAATGTAGCATGACCTCCAGGTTTTCCAGGCTGGAGGGACTGACCTGCTGTGATGTTTCATCTGTCAATCAGAAACCTGCAGCAACCGGAAGCTGAGATGTGTTTCCCCAGCGCTCAGTCAGACCACCAACCCTCTGCAGGCAGGTGACAATCAGTCCAACAGAGACTGAAGAACGTTTCCCGGCCGGGGCTTAAGCTGCACCGGGTCTTTATTTGATATTGTTTTTAATCCTTCTGGTTGCAAATAAAAGTTTTTGTGGTTTATCGTTTGTTATTTTAACATGTTATGCTTTATTTGTTCCTGTTTTTAGTGAATAAAGCCCTTTGTGTATATTTACAATAACAGAGGGACAATACTGAGCATGTGCACAGCAGGTAAACAAGGAAGTAGCCTTTGTTTTCCCCACAGAGACCTTCTACACATTCTGCTGCACTGCGCACAGAAATATATCTAGACCTGTGGATCACTGACTAAACCCCCACTCAGTGGAAACAAACTGTGACTGGTATCGTTCCATTTGAGGCTTTTTCTATGGCATTAAAGGACAAACCCTTTGTAATTTATCGGACCTGAGACCCATTTCTGGACTACCTTGATGTCGCCACAACTCGCAGGGTGAGGTCAGGGCTTATAGACCTGGCCTGGGAAAAACACCCGGGCTATAGTGTGACAAGCTATCGCTATTTGAGTGGACTGTATTACACTCACCGGCCACTTTATTAGGTACACACCTGTCCAACTGCTCGTTAACACTTAATTTCTAATTCAAAACCGAAAGCATCAGTATGGGGAAGAAAGGTGATTTGAGTGGACTTTGAACGTGGCGTACCCATTGTTGGTGCCAGAAGGGCTGGTCTGAGTATTTCAGAAACTGCTGATCTACTGGGATTGGCTCTTTCATGCAACCATCTCTAGGGTTTACAGAGAATGGTCCGGAAAAAAGAAAAAACATCCAGGTGAGCTGCAGTTCTGTGGGCGGAAAGTTCATTGTTGATGCCAGAGGTCAGAGGGAGAATGGCTAGACTGGTTCAGGCTGATAGGAAGGGCAACAGTGATTCAAATAACCACCCTGTTACAAAATCCAAGGTGGGTAGAAGAGCATCTCTGAACGCACAGTACGTGGAACTTTGAGGCAGATGGGCTACAGCAGCAGAAGACCACACCGGGTGCCACTCCTTTCAGCTAAGAACAGGAAACTGAGGCTACAATTTGCACAAGCTCATGGAAATTGGACAATAGAAGATTGGAAAACGCTGTCCTGGTCTGATGAGTCTCGATTTGCACCATGCTATATTCGGATGGTAGGGTCAGAATTTGGCGCCTACAACATGAAAGTATTGGATCCATCCTGCCTTGTATCAACGGGTTCAGGCTGGTGGTGGTGGTGCATCATGGTGTGGGGAATATTTTCTTGGCACCTTTTGGGCCCCTTGGTACCAAATTGAGCATCGTTGCAACGCCACAGCCTACCTGAGTATTGTTGCTGACTTCATGTCCATCCCTTTATGACCACAATGTACCCAACTTCTGATGGCTACTTTCAGCAGCATAATGCGCCAGCGTCATAAAAGCTGGAATCATCTCTAGACTGGTTTCTTGAACATGACAATGAGTTCACTGTACTCAAATGGCCTCGCACAGTCACCAGATCTCAATCCAATAGGAGCATCTTTTGGGATGTGGTGGAACGGAGACTGCGATCATGGATGTGCAGCCAACAAATCTTGGCGTGCAACTGTGTGGATGCCATCATGTCCGCATATGGACCAAACTCCCCGAGGAATGCTTCCAGCACCTTGTTGAATCTATGCCACCAAGAATTGAGGCAGTTCTGAAGGCAAAAGGGGTCCAACCCCGTTAGCCAGCATGGGGGTACCTACAAAGTGGCCGGTGAGTGCAGTTTTATTAGTGCTTCTATTTTCATTTTGTGTATCTACTTCTGCCCTCCCTTTGAATCCCACCAGTTGGCCTCAACGGAAAGCTGCTCACCCTGAGCCTGGTTCTACTAGAGGTTTATTCCTGTTAAAAGGGTTTTTTTCCCTGTTACCTGTTGCTACATGCATGCTCTGTGTGAGGGATATGTGTGGACTCAATGGAAGGAAATATCTACTGTTACTACATGAATCCTGCAAAGTCAACTTTGAACCAATCTATCATCTGTAAAGCACTTTGGGATGACAAGTGTTGTGAATTATTGCTTTTTTAATAAACTGGATTAAACTGGGTCAATCTAAATGTAATTTTTTTATTAGCTATAAGCAGAGGCGTAGCCAGAAAATCCTAAAGGGGTGGCTAGTCAATAACCAATGTACATTGAGGAGTGGCTGAAAAGCACCAGAACCTTAGCGTCAATCTACACTGTTCCAACAGGAACAAGCACAAAGTCCATATTTTTTTAAATAAAGACTATCTATACTTTCCTACAGCCTTTGCTAACAAATACAAACGGATATTTAAACATCCACGCTGTCTAAATTAAAGGTATAGTGGACAAAATTCTTTCAGGTTTGAGTTCTGGGGCGAATATCTTTTACATTGTCATTACCTATCCTTATCAATAATCATTCTGCAAAAAAATATATCTAAATGCACTAATATACACATTTAAAGAATGGTTAAGTTATTATTAAAGTAGTTATTTGTTTGATTTCACTGAAGACTCCTAGATGACTTGCAGAAACACATAATTTTATCTTTACCCCAAATAATTTAAAATGTAGTTCAGAAAAGAGCACTAATTCTGTACTTAGCATCTTTAATGTTAGTATATTGATGTGCGTAATTTACCACGGTGTTTCTGTTGTAAAGGGATTGTTTATATATATAAAAATGTAAATGTTTATTAAGTTTGAACATTCCCCTTCAGAGTATTACTGCTGCCAGTGTCTGCATTGGTAGGGGTGGCCACAGGGAGGGCAATGATTGGCTAAGGGCAGAGATGGCAAAAGTACTCACTTTCCAGACTTAAGTAAAAGTACAGATACTTATGTTGAAAAAATACTCTGGTAAAAGTGGAAGTACTGATTAAACTTCTTTACTCAAGTAAAAGTAACAAAGTACAGGCTTGTAAATTTACTTAAAGTATAAAAGTAAAAGTAGAAACCACTTTTTTCATGCCGTTGCCTACATTTTAAATGGATGTCTGCCAATAGGACTAGATTTCCGTTGTGTTCATTTTCAATCATCTCGCCGTCCATGCTACTACATATGCTAACGCCACCGCCAAATAAGCTGCAATGATTTGCTTAGCTAATGAATACCGCCGAATTCCATCTCGATTCATCTTGTAGTGGTGCTGGCCAAATGCAACGTAGATTCCCCATCCAATTAGATTGAATTTGGTATTGATGACGGAAAAATAATAACGGGTAACTCCATTGAAATGATTCAAAACTAAAGTAACTTATATCACCCTTTAAAATGTAAGGAGAGAAGCTAAAAAGTCGCCATAAAAATAAGTAGTAAAAGTAAAAATATCAGAAAGTACCACTTGAGCGTACAGTAACTAAAGTATTTGCACTCTTTGTTACTTCCCCATTCTGGCTAAGCCAAAAAGCAAATGGCCACCCCTGGCCCCCCATTTAGCTCCTACCCTTGGCTATAAGTGGAAATCATTATAATTAGGAGGATGTTTTTTCACTTTGGAGATTGAGTTTCAGTTCACAAAATAACTTCTAAATTATATTCGAATTTATTGAATATTATATTATAGTTGTTTTATTTTTTGCAGAGTGGATTATGGGAACTTTTTTGTGAATTTGGGCTTTTTAAATTAAATTAATCCTTTCATCTCCTTATTAAAGGCTATCTTATTGTAATCTTCGTCAGGAATTACATTAAAAAACTTCCCAGTTTGTTGTTTTTATATGTTCCTCATAGCAGCGTGGCATTCTGCGAACGCATTAGTTGCAGATTTGAATACATCGTTTAATTAAACAACAAACTTAGACAGTTATCAAACCATTTCCTGTTGTATTTGTTTATAAACGAGCTAAAACCGGTTTTTTCCCCAAGTCTCGTTCCTCCACTTGTGTGTTTCTTTGTGAGGCCGTTTTTCAGCGAATAACACGAGCAGAGGGAGGAAGGCCGAGCCACCTGTCCTCCTCCTCTTCTTCCACAAAGTGCATCAACACTCGGCGAACATGGAGGCTGGGAGCGGACGGCCCGCCTGTGAGGTGGAGAACACAACAAGAACACAACTCCATCCATGGCGTGTGTGTGTGAGAGAGAGAGAAAAAGACTTTCTCTCCGTAGAGTTTCACTGAGTTTACATCCGGGTTTTTTCCCTAGGCAATGGGAGTCGCAGCACCGCCGTTCCTTAGGCAAAGTGAAATAAATTCGCCGCACCGACACATAAAGTAGTTCCCTCCCCCAACAACCTTTCGATCCGACTCCTTTTATTGATTCGACCTTATTAACGAACTTTGAGGTCGAACTGAGCCGGTATCAAACGCTTGGTGGTAGATTGGGGAGGTTTTTGTGGGCCGGCGTGTAGTTTTTGTGCCCCCTTCCTCCGGCTCGGTGGCGTAGGGATCTGTGTTGTGCTGAGGCTGAGCTGAATGAGATTGAAGAAGAGTTCTTCTTGTTTTGTAGCTTCAGTTTCTCTGTTTTTTAACGTCTTTTTTACTCCAACAACAGAACAAAGTGCAGTTCGGTGAGCAGGAGGCGGCCGGACTCCTGCTCAGCTGCGGCTCCATCGTATATCGGCAGTTGGGAGGAAAATATTTAATTAATCTGGAGGAGGACTGCTGCTGAGTAAGTGGGCTTTTTTTATTTCATAACTTTAATTCAGTCCAGTGTTGAAGTTGACGGGGCTGCAGACTGACTCCGAGGCTCCGAGCAGGTGTGTGAGCAGGTGTGTGAGCGGCCGCAGGGTGTGTGTTCCGGCTGGCTGTGTGTGTTTAGCTGCGGACCGAGGTTCTGGAGTTCTGGAGGACAAGGGGCCGACAGAACTTAGAGCCACCGACAGACGGCGGCTCTCCGTCGGGGTTTGTCCCGAAAAAACGGTGTGGTTCAGGAGTGCTGCTCATCTTCTCCCTCAGTTTTTCCTCCGGGTCTCCCAGGGAGGCTCCTCACGTCTCTTTGCGTGAAGTTATCCGCCTGCTGGCGCCGTTAGCCCGGGCAGCTAGCATGATAGTTAGCATTAGCAGCTAACGTTTATGGGGATGAAGTTGGCTTCTGGGTGATTGTTAGTAAAGGAGGATTCCGCTATTTTTAGGGAAAACTCAGCCCTGGAGACTGAACACACAAAGAAAGTTAAAACATGGAACAAGTTATTACACAATCATTACACGATGCTTAAAGTATGTGATATAGTTTGTTAGTGTTTATTTGTTTTGGATAGAAAAGAGTAGAGCTTTTCTGGTTTTGGTAGATTACAAACTTCATGTATACTGGTAAAGTGCTGTTTTTAGTATATATTTATGCTTTATATGTCAAATTGTGTTGGAGTTCCTGGTCTTATTTGATTTAAATGGCAGAAAAAGATGTGATATCAGTATTTCTAGAGATATTTGAATAACTATAACTTGTGGAGTACATGTAACGCTGTGTTTTACCGAAGAGGATTATGGCCACTGGAGAAAATTAAACAAAAAGTTAACTGATTTTTATTTTTATTTTATTTCAGTATAATATGAGAAAAAAGTCAGAATTCTGACTTTAATCTCAGAATGAATTCTGACTTTAATCTCAGAAAATGAATTCTGACTTTTTCCTCAGAATTATGGATCTTAATGTAGATTGGCACCGTAGAAGGAAGAGATATGGAGCACTGAGCTTCACTGACAAAGATGAGTTGTTTGGGAGGGCCAGTGACACATTGGTGGAAAATTACAATTAGGCGACTTTTACGTGATGCTATTTAACATAAGGATGATATTTAGTTAATGGAAGGGTAGAAAGTGATTAAAATAAGAGAGCTACCATTAGGGATGCACCGATGCCGATACTGGTATCGGCATCTGGCCCGATACCACGTGTTTGTACGTCCTTTCGTACTTGTATCCGCAAAATGTGTACCGATACTACAGGGCCGGATACTAGCATACATTTGAGGCAGCGAAGAAGACCGCAGTGTGACGTCAAGAACCCACCAGTCAGAGTATAGAGAAGGAGGGAGTTGAACACAAAAAGAGAGTTAGCCGGTTAGCCATGTTCGCTATTTGGAAATATTTCCAAGTGAACGAGGACAACAAAAGTAAGGCTGTTTGCAAAATATGCAAATCAAAGTTTTCAAGGGGAGGAACAAACCCTAATAGTTACAACACAAGTAACCTAATAAAACAGTATTTCTGTTTGAGCCGAATGAAAATAAAAATTTTTTAAATTAATTCTGAGGAGTTAATGGCACTTAATATTACTCGGTATCGGTACTCGGTATCGGCAAGTACTAAAGTTGAAGTACTTGTAATCGTACCTGGTTTGAAGAAATCTGGTATCGGCACATCCCTAGCTACCATACTCTTTAAAACAGACATGGCAACAGCTTGATGCTAACATGTTTGTTAGCTGTTAAAATTCAGTCAGAATTCAGAGATTAAAGTCAGAATTGAGAGAAAAAAGTCGGAATTCTGAGATTAAGGTAGGAATTCTGACTTTTTACTGAAATAAAAAAAATCTGTTAACTTTTTTAAATGTTTTCAGTGGCCTTAATCCTCTTCCGTAGTGTTTTCTAAGATGTATAAACAGCAAAGAATAGTTATACCCACATCTGAGTGGTTTGGTAGTTTAATTTGTTTATTTTTCTTTTAATGAAATGCATCAATACTAGAAACGACATTTAAATTCAACTTTTAATTAAATAAAAAAGAACAACCCGTGTTTTAAAGTAATCAGGGGTTTAGTTATCATGTAGTGTAGGGTCTTTAAAAACAGCGGAATGCGCCTTTTGTCAATACTGCGATTCAGACACTAACTTCGGGCCGCATCCACTTGTTCTCGGTGAACGGTCGGTGCTTTCACACCGACAAAAAAAAAAAAAAGAAGCGACAAAACATCGAAGCTCCAACTGAAACGTTGTCCTTCCCCGCTGCTGTGAGCCTGCCAGGCAGCTCGCTGGCTCTGCCCAGCCCAGCTGCGGTCGGTTAGCAGCGGTTGGGTGAATCATTTCTCCCAGAGTGGAAAGAAAAGCGGAGTTTGTAGAGCTGCTTCAGGATCAACCCTCCATCTTAGCCTCACTTCTCGCTGTTTTCGGGCCTCTGCTGCTGCGGCGGCATGCGGGTTCATCGAAGTTTACATCCCGACAACTTCCCGACCCATTCCAGAGCAAACAGCCCAATATAACCGGATCCCGACCGGGACACCGAACCGGGAGCTTTCACTTTACTCCCCGCTGCCCCATCCCTCCGGACTGGGAATACCAGCCAATCTGAGGCTGCTGCTGCTGCTGGATTATAATCTCACAGCACATCATCACTTGGAATGAGACTAAAGATCTGCTCCTGAAATATTGATTAAAGAAAACTAAAAGATTTATACTAGAAGCTACTTTATGATTGTTTCCAAGTATTTTTCAGAGGATTCTGAACTTTATTCTGTTGTTTTTTCTGAGGATGACCCAGATTAACATTGGAAATCCTTCACACTAGTTAGTTGTGTTTTCATACTTAGATTAAGTGTAGTTTTTCTCTTTTGAATAAAAAAGTATGTAATATAAATCCATTAATTTATAAAATTTGTCTGATTTACTTTTAATTTACAAAAAATCTAGATTTACAGGTTTGTTATTTTCTAATAATATACGTTCAGATAAAAAACATATTTTTATAATGATTTGGTGAAAATCTACCAAAGAAAACAGTCTGTGTTTCTTCAGGGTTCTACTTTATACTTACTATTTAGTTGGATTCTGGAAAGCAGAACTACTTAAAAGTACTCGCTGTAAAATTAGATGAATTACTTTTTGCTGAGAGTTTTCGGGTTTTCAAAGTCTAGATTGTATTAATTAAATGGAAAGTGTTATTATAGAATACATTTGTTTCCCAGTTTATTTTACTGGGCCGACTGGACTTTTTTCCTTTTTTTCTGCAGGTTTAAAGCTGTTTGTTGTGTTTTAATATATATTTTTGATTCTTTATTTTAAACTTTCTATCATATTTTAGACAATTAGTTCAAAATACTTCATTGGAGTCACAGAAATATTTAACTAAATGTGGGATTGTTCTGTTTGCAGTTTTGAGGTTCGGTACATTTTTATAAGGTTTAACAGAGTATTTAGCTTTGGATTTAAATAAAAACAGCAACGATTTAATTCAAAAACATATAAAAGATACTCTTATAAAAAGCAGCATAGATTTAATTAATTAGAAAAACAGAAATACTTTATTTTCCTTTTTCAAAGTAAGCTGTATTTTTATTTCCATCAAAGGAAATATTTTACATTTTCAGATCTTGAAACTTCAGGTTCAGAAACAACAATTTCAAAATACCTGGTTGAACTACTTGTAAAAGTAAGTATTTTCTGTTTTTCTGTAAAATAATTGACAGTTTTTAATAGTTTTTAATCTTAATTTGCTTTTAGCTTCATTAAAACAGTTTGTTGTACTTTAGTACCGACACATTCTGTCAATCATTTGTATTAATATTGATTTATAAAAGTACTTTACATTTCGGTACCAGCAGAGTTTTAGCATTGTGTTCATTTGAGATGCATTTAAAAACTTTTAAAAAGTCTTAAAAGATTGTAAACAAATTGACAAGTTTTTCTAACTTAGTACTTTTTATTTAAAGTACTGCTGAACGTTAAACAGAACTTTAATTTTCCTGCTCTTCAGACTAAATGTTGTAGTTTTTAAGGCCTGGAAGCTCGAGGTTTCAGAATGAGATATGATGTACTACTTCACTACTTGTAGCTGAAGTATTTTCATCTGGTATTACTTAATGTTTTGAATATTATTCTGTTTATTGTTTAAACAGATTTTAAAATGGTTCAATTAGGGCTGGGCGCTTATAATTCAATAACTATATATATCGACGATAGACGGTGGCTTCATAAAAATAACCAATTTCGTATAAAAAGAAACACAGTATTTTCCTTCCTTCCCATTGTAGCCTAGCATGTAGGTTTATGCTAGTCACTGCTTCCTCCCAACCAATCACACACCAAGGACCCAGGCACGTCAGTTACCGCTTCTACCACCCCTCTCAAACCACAACACAGAGCACATGAAGATGTGCAGCAAGGAGAGGCGGAGGAAATTGTTCCAAAGAAGGGTTTTTGTAGTTCGCCAGTATTTCGGTCATGGCAAGTCTGGATCTAAAAACAAACCACACAGTCATCTGGAAAATTTGTAGGGAACCAGTGTAGATGATAAAACAACCAACTTTTTTTTTATCATCTCAGCCGCTCACACCTGCAGGAAAGTAAAGTGAGCCGATGTAGGCCCCAGCGCCGCTTCTGCATCGCCTCCGAGGAATCTTTCGAATTTCGGGAAAAGCCAGTATATATATATTTTCAGTTCTGGGCAGTTATCCCAATGAAGTTCTAAACAATTGAGAGAAAATGCTGAGGGGCCAGCAGAAACTTTAAAGTAATAACTCAGGTTAGCAGTAGGAAACTAAGCTGAACCAGGTTCAGCTTAGAAGAATGGGGGCGGGGTTCATTTATATTTATTAGTTATATTCATTTTGGTCACTTTTCTGGTCACTTTTAGTTTATTCTTTTGTCAGTATTTAATAACATAACTCAGGTCTCTTGAGTTATTTTTCTTTAACACAATTCTGTTATGGTTAAAAAAGGTCATTAAATAAAAGATCTAATTCGAAGTCTGTGTTTTTTATTAAAATTAAATCATTTAGCAATATTATAAAAAGTCCAGGCAGAGCTGCACATAAAATATGGTTTCAAATCTTTTCAATAATTATCCATATTGATCAATATGCATTTTTTTATCGATAAGCTTTTTTTCTATATCGCCCAGCCGTAGGTTCAATATGTATTTGGTAATTTGTTAGCCAAGTACTAATAAAGTACTGAGTACGAGCCAGGCTATGACCTCCTTTATACCTTAGTTGTGTCTGTAAAGTACCAGAGTAGTTATAACTGTGTATACATCTGGAATACTTTTAAAACTGTCAGTTTCAGTAGTAATTTGTCCCTTACTATGTTGAACATTTTAAACATTCTGTTCTAAAAGTTTGAATTTATCACTCCATCTGCCAGGGAATTGCGCTTTTTAACGACGTCTGTGTACCTCAGTAGTACAAGTACTTCAGCGATCACAGGCTGGTGTGAAACGGGTTTGAAGTACTGTTGAAAGAAAGGAACGGTTTCCTGCTGACTCAACAATAAAACTCCAACAAACGTCTCAAACATTTCAACCTTAAAGGTTTTCTCCTCTGGCTGAATGATCACTTCACAGGTTGTACAGTTTGTTGTAGTATTTTAGTAGTTTCTGACACTAAGTTTAGTTCTCTGTCAGACGAAGCGGGTCAGTGATGCTGGATCACTTTTTTTTTTTGGACTTTATTGATATTTTCCTCAGGTGCCAGAAGAATTTCGGGTATTTTAATCTGAGGTTTTTAGCTTTAGAAAAATCTCACACTTAAAATTTGGTCAATTTTGAGAAATAAAATTTTATTTTGTTTCCCAAAGAGAAAAAACTCAGTTTTGAACAATTGGTAGAGTCAGAAACTTCTCCTCCTTCCTTTAAAGTACGTCTGGTTTTAAAGCAAACACCTGAGCTTCCTTCTAGTACTTCTACTTCTCTGTGGTGTCCTGTTTAACATTTCCACACTGATCTGACTGCGTTTTCAGGTATTGCTTGGCTGGACGTTTCGCATGCAAATACTTCTCTAACAGTGTAGTTTATCCCGTAGTGAAATGAGATGGTTTCAGGATGGATGCGTTTTATTCTGGGCTCATATTTAGGAGTTTTCCTTCCTTTAGATCTTTGGCTTTAATCTCGTGTTTTCTAATATTTATCTAAAAGTATCTGTGTGTGAAACTCATTATTAAAGTGATTATGACAGTTTTCCCATCAGAAAGTATTTAACCCTCAACTATAAGTTTTAATTTACATCTATAAAAGATTTTATCCATTTTAATACTTCTATTTTCTGCTACTTTAATTTGTTTGCCCATTTAGATGAAAGTACTGCAGGATGTTTTATTTATTTTTTTTAAGTTCTGCTGGTTCTGTAAGAACGTCAAAGTTTTAACTTCAAAAATAACAAGTTAGGTTCAGGACCCAGGTTAGCTTTGTTTGAAAACTTTCATTTGTTTTCATTTTAACTCCTTCTATTGGCAGCAGAAAATACGTAATGTAAAATAATAAGGTTAAAAGTACTTTATAGTTTGTTTTTTTTGCTTTAAAATCGGTTTGATAACTTTTGATAAACGTTTTTAATTTGCTTCCGATTTGTAATCAATAACGTTTTTTCATTTAAGTTGTTTTTAATAGTTTTAAAGTAAAACAAACTTTCAGTAGAGTTTAGTTTCTTTACGTCGGGGAGGAAAGTGCTGCTGCTGCTCTGTGTCTCGGTTTGCATGTTTTCCTCTTCGTCACGTCAGCAGCTTTCAGGAAAAGCAAATCTTCCTGAAAGCTGCTTTTATTCTCATGTTTATATTTAGAACAGAAATATTGATGTCCAGTTTTAGGGTTGTGCTTTGCAATGTTTTATTTGTTCCTTACTTGTTTTCTGCATCTTCAAAGTCAAACTTTTTGCAGCATTTAGAAAAAAGTGCAGATTATTTTTTTCAACCGAATGTGGAAGAAAGTCGGCGTTAGTTTCCTTCAGACGGATGATTTTAGTCCCACAATGAAGATCATGATGTTTGACTCTGTAGCTCATTTTGGATTGAATAAACATCTACAGACATTTAATGTTCATTAAGTTTTACCATATATCAATAATTTATATATTTATGTAAATGATTTGTGTTATGATTTAAATGTTGCTTGGTTTGAACTTTTTCCCCCTCATGTGATTAATTTTTTAGATTAAAGTAACTTTAACGGATGTCTGATCAGTGGTTAGACTCCGAGTTTTAGTGTCACTATGCAGGATCTTCTGCAGCTCTGTTTGGAATCGAGCAGCCCTGTTAACGCTCACGTTAGCCAAGGAATGCCGAAGTCTGAGGAGATAAAAAGCCTCATATGTAGACTTAAAAAAAACAAACCCTGGAAACAGATTTTTACCTGTTGAGCTGCATCCTGCAGCGTCAGCTGATAACTTTGGTTTCTTCTTCACCGTATCTTCTTCACCGCATCTGGATGTATCTTTTGTTTGACAAAAGATACATCCAGATGCATCGCTGCAGCAGCAACAGGTCTTTATGGCGTTTGGACCTGGGCGGGCCCCAGTCTGTCAGCACCACGGAGAGCGGTGGTTTCCAGTAAGCACAGACTTCTAGGCTCTGGTAGACTAGACTTTCTGGGCTGGTTTAGTCAGTTGAAAATCTAGATGTGCAGCAGAATATTGATAAAAAAAAAAGTTTGATTTCTGTGGCGCTGTGAGGAAGGAAAGTGCTTCTTTTGTTGTGTTTCTATGTTTAGAAAATATTCAAACATTCAGTTATTTACTCTCGGATCTACGGTAGACGATTAGGGACACAAAAAATGCTACATATTATTTCAGTTTAATATGGGACTTCTGACTTTTTTCTGAAGCAGACACACTAAAGTTAGAATTCTGAGAAAAGTCAGAATACTGACTTTTTCCCATATTAAACTAAAATAATATTTAAGAGTCAGTTAATGTTTTTATTTTTTCAGTGGCCATAATCCTCTTCCATACAGATCAATCTGCCTGACAACAGTTGTTAAATTAAAAACCTCTGGAGCCTCGAGTCACAAAGTTCAACCAGTAGAATCTAAACTAATGAACAGTTCTGAGGTTTTTCTTTTTCTGATTATTCAAACTGGCTCCAGTTTAGATCCTTTAGTCTCTGTGATGAAGCCTTTTTCTCTGTACCTCAGCATTAATAACTAGTTTTACTAAAACTTGTTATTTCAGCGGTGAACCTGTCCGGGTGGCTCCAGAAACAAGATGATGATCTCAATGAGTCACGCTTCGTCTTCGTTTCTCTGTAAATGAAACTTTTCTTTAACCTGTGTTCGACCAGAGGGCAAATGTTTTTTTTTTTTGTAGCTATTGGTTAGCTGGGCGCCATCTTTGAATTCCGATCTTCGGAATTCAAAGATGAGATTTTGTGCACTAACTAGCTATAAGCCAGGTGTGGCTAAAATCCCAATAAAAATAACTCCGCGGCCTTCAGTAGTACCTTTAAACTTCCGCAAAGTTTTGAAGAGTTAGTTGAACTAGAATTTACTTAAGGGCTTGTCATGCTAATGAGAAGAACAAATGCCGGGCATGAACCTGTGGTTTACACCGAGCCATACGAAGATAAACAGGAAACAGTACTTTTGGGCATGAAAACTAAACATAACATTTCATTAACAGGCAGATAAAATGGTTGAAAATGAAAGCAAAAATATATAAATAAAATGAGTTCCTTCTTTTCTAAAAAACAAAAAAAAAGAAGAAGAAAATTTTGTTCCATTATTTATTGCAAACCAAGGAAAGCGTTTGGTAGATAGAAATTTGATTAAAAAAATAGTTTTCATAAATGAAACTTTCGAAAAAACTTCTTCATCCTTCCTTGGATTTGTTTTTTATTTCTTTTTGATTTATTTTCATCTTTTATTTCTTTTAAACATTTTACAGATTTTATATTTTCCTTATAAGATTGCATTTTACTGATCCCATTCTCCTTATTTCAGACCGGACACAAACGCTTCGCTCTAAGCCAGCAAAAATAACGTCCAGCAGACCAAAAACCAGAGGGGAGAATTGTGACTCTGGAAAACAAAATTTAAAATCTATCAATAATTAGTAAAAAATCTGAAAAACAGAAAATGAAAAAAAAAAAATTTATATAAAAAAAAAGAAATGCCACAAAAAAAAAAAATGGAAGTAAATTAAAATAATAAAGTAAAATGTAAAGAAAACAGCATTTTTTCATTATTAAGAATGTTTGGCCCCATGGATTGCTATTTTTGTAATTTGCATTTATGAATCCTTGTTTTTGCTTTGAACAACATTCCCACCATAAAAAAAAAACAAAACTACACAATAAAACAAACCCAATGCAGTTTAGATTCTGATTTTTAACGGTTGTTATTTTGTCCTCAACTGGACTGAAACCGAGCTTAAAAACAGCCAAAGCTAACATAAAAATAAAGTCCCTAAAAGATCTTCAGCAACCTGAAAATCTGCTAATCCTGGAAAGTCTGATGCCAGGAAGGAGAACCTGGATGAGGATTATCAGTCTGTGTTGAACCGATGTGGGCGGTCTGGGGTCTCTGCGGTGTGTTTAAGTGCAGTTGTTTCCTCAGGCTCTGCCGACGTCAGGCTTCACAGCAGATGTTGGGTTGGTGTTTTTATTCCTCATAAATCCAGCAGTCAGTTTACCTGAGCGTAGACCTCGGCGGGTCAAACTGCAGCAGCCTTTCAGGGTCTAACGGGTCTCCTTTTGTTTCCAGCGGCACTTTAATGCTTCAGTTGGATGCTGTTCCTACTGGAGAAGGTGTTCAGGTAAAAGCCCCTTGCTACCTCATCAGACAGGAAGCTGTCAGCATCACACAGGAAGTTCTAATCTGGCTGATGTGTTTCCAGGCTGATCGAACGGCTGACAGACTGACTGGATCCATGATGGAATTACAGACGTTACAGGAGGCCCTGAAGGTGGAGATCCAGATCCATCAGGTGGGTTTCCATGTCGCTTTGTCACAATCTCTGTGGGATCAATGTGAACATTTTCACAGAGGAAGCTTTGATCCGTCTGCTGACCCTGAAATGTTCTCTTAAAGCCGGCGGTCCATAAAAATCAGCGATGACATAAAAAAGCAGCTTTTCACACCTTCTGAAGCTGCTGGATCAATGAAACTATGAATGTTTGACTTTAGTTAGAAGCTCCATTTTAAACCTGAGTGCTGATGATGAGAGAACGGCGCCATCCGTCCTTTAAACAAACCGCAATCAAAATAAAGCTGGTGGACCAACACTCGTTCTTCATTACAACCATTATGTATAATCTGTCACATCCTAACAGCCACAGTTGATTAAAAGTGAAATTTAAACTGCTAGATTAGATTAGGACTGGGCAATTCATCGCAATTGAACAAAATGCTATTTTCAAATCGCAAAGCCTCTAAATTTGTCTCTCCTGCCCTTTAGGGGGCAGTAAAACCCTTTACGTGGGTAGAGAGTTAAGCCTGATAAACCAGACTAAATGTGAGATTAAATGTGTAATTTAGTCTGGCCCCTGATGAATGAGACATCAGAAGATTGTTGAGAACAACCTGTTGTTTTTCAAACCATGTCTGTGCCTATTGGCCAACGCTCTGACCAATGAGAGCAACGGACTGTGACGTAGTAAGAGCCACAGAAAGCAGGTGGGGGAGTGTAAACAAACAGCCTGTCTGTAAAACGGTGAATACGCCCTTCTTAAAAATAAATGAGCTGTTAGAGCCTCTTCCTGCTCACGTTTTCAACCAAAACCCCAAGTCTAATCCTTCCAAAACTGATTCTCCAAAGCTGAGTCAAATGAGAAATGTTCAATAGTTGTTGCCATCTTGCTTGTTGTTCTTTCTCCAGCGTCGTGCAGCTTTGTTGTCACGCCCTCAAAACCCCGCCCACTTTGCATCCAGAAATTCAAAACAGCCCGCCAGTTCTAGGGCCTGGGGCATTGATCGAGGCTAGACCACTCGTAGGCAAAAATGATCTTGGCCGCTGGCGGGTGGGGCTAGTTTACTAGGTTATAGAGAGCTGCAAATAGCCGCAGATATTTAAATAGTTGCAATTTTTATTTTTTTTTACTAAATGGTTCAGCCTTAGATTAGATGCATGTAGTGCAACCATGTCTCATTTTACCCGTTAGTTTCAGACCTCTGCAGGATTAATGCATAGATTCATATAACTGAGGCTACAAAATTATCTGTTTATTTATTATCAAAGAATTCCCTTTCTCAGCATTTTTTTTGTTCGACTGAAAGAGAGCTTCTTCTCCCACTTGTAGTTCCTACCTGCTACCAACAGGTGTCACTGTGGCTTTCCCTGACTTTGACCCTTCTTTTCCTCTTCTTCTGCAGAAACTGGTGGCTCAGATGAAGCAGGACCCGCAGGTAAGCCCAGCAGATCTCTGTCGAACATGGATCCTGGACCCGGTCCGGTTCTGCTCAGACTGACGGCTCGTTTTTGTTCCAGAACGCAGATCTGAAAAAGCAGCTCCATGAACTCCAAGCAAAGATCACAGCGCTCAGCGAGAAGCAGGTGGGTCCCTGTGCGCTCCTGGTTCTTAGAGCAGTAGGAATACAGCACCATGTAAGCTATTTCTCTCTGGACCAACGCTGTGTTTAAGTCGTGCTTTAAAAACAAGCTAAAATGAAAGCATTTATCCTTTTATTGTTTCAATTTAGTAAAATGTAAGTTGTTACTTGTTGTTATATTTATTCTAGAAATACGAGGGATTGTTAAAAGAAGCATGTTTTTGCAGATGTTTAAAAAATAAGATATGATTTGAGAACTGGTATTATTATAAATATTATTGAAAACAATATTGATACATCTTTATCAGGTTTTAAGAGCATCGTTTGTGACAAACGATCTCAGGTTGAACAGTTTCTTTTATAGAATTAATGAAATACATTTTACATTAAGGGAGAAAAGTTTTTGATTATTGAATTAATCTAAAGTTGATTTTATCGATCGGCTAATTAAATGATAAGCAGCCATTTAGCTTAAAATGGAAATCTTTCCATAACATGAATCACTACATATTTCTTACTTACTTAAGAAAAGATGAATAAATTATGTGAAACTTCTGCTTTCCAGTGAACAGAGATCTAGATCTATCATTGTTAGACAGTGTATGTTAGATAATCACTACTTTACACTCTGAGGTGGTCACAGGACTCCGGCTCCTTACACGGTGCGTTTTCATTACCTCATAAAGCTTCTCCAGGTTCCATGCTAACAGCTAGCATGTCTTCTTCTATCCTGTTTCGACAGTTGAGCGTAGTGTCGTCCACTGCTCTATCATCTTCTCCTTTTGATCCGAGCAGAGAAGTTCTGCTGCTCCGCTTTGCAGCGCCGCTAAATGGGCCCATTTAGGAGAACTGAATGAGTTTATCCAGAGTTTAGATTCACTAACAGAACCACAGCAAATTCTGGATCCTTGGATCGATTAAACAGTGGAAATAATCCGGACCGGACTCTGGATCCATTCATGGTTCTGTTCTAGCATGGCTCCACTCTGATATTACTTCTATTGTGAACAACAGTGAGGCTCTGCTCCCTCTAGTGGAGAAATGTAATATTACAATACTGAGCAGATGTTTTGATCTAAGTAAATTAATTTCACATTAATTAACTATCAATCAATAATTAATTGTAAGTAAGGGTTAACTCCCTAATTATATTATTCATAATCTCTGTAGGCAACCATGACTGAAACATTTAGCCAAACAGAGCGTAGGGCTGATGACTCACATGTCCTAATTGGCTCCATTAGTGACCCTAACGGCCCTTTAGGTTTGATGATCTGAATCTTAGAAAGTCTGATCCTCAAATCCATCATCATCTGCTTTACATCTCTTATAAAAGCAGTTTTTAACTTCTGTCCACGGGCTGATTGTTCAGGAGCTTTTGAAGCTTTGAAAGGACAGTCTTTAAATAAACAAAACAAACAAATTTTATTTTATTTCCAAATTTCAGTGGGAAAAACCTTGAATGATCATTTCTTTTTTATGTTTATTTTGTAAAAACAATAAAAATTAGAACGACTTTTTTAATTTTCTGGCTACTAATGCCACTACGATGAGGCCCCTCCTTCCAGCATACAGGTCACCATCCTGTGAGACTGTCTTCTTATAAAACATTACTGGACAAACATCCATGCTGCTCTACGAGGTGGAGTAAGGGTAAAATCTGTAAACTTTGGACATTTACCACAGTAGTTTGACAACAACTGTGAGCAAGAACAGCCTGACATAGTCTGCGTCCACACAGCAGCCTGAAGGGACCCAAATCCTGTTTCTGACTGTTTCCTGCCAGTCTGAACAACACAGATCGTCTACGTGTGTCACAGCGAATGCAAATGTGCCCCCGCCCCCTTCTGCTGCACTCTGCTGCATCTCCCCAAAATTCGTAGTTGACCGCCAGACAGGAGGCCTCTGATTGGTCAAATCCTACATCCTGCTCTACACTATCCGTATTTCCTGTTTGGTTTCCTTACCAGCTTGTTTTGTTTTGTATGACCGCCATTGTGGAAAACTACTTATGAAGATGGACCAGCTAGAAGAGCGAGGTGTGTGAGAACGCTGGGAGCCTTTTCCACCTGGATTCCCGCTCATTTTCGCCCTCATGTCCCTACTATGTCGCACAAACTTGCCCCCACTTCCTCGCCACCTCGGCTGTATCTAGACCCACAGCTAGTTCCTGATTGTCTCTCTTGCGTTGTTGCGTGTAATAACATAGCGCAGACCACGCTTCAAATTTGGGCATTAATCAAACATACTTGCTCTCTGTGACACACTGCAGCGGGAGGATAAGCGGCCATTTAGAGGTTGAAAACATGTAGTTTAACACCTACCATTGAAAGTCTGTGAATGACTAGTCATTCTCATCTCCTCTTCATCCTCATTGACTCCATCTTCCCCCCGATTTTTCCTCCAATCAGGCGTCAGTCTAAAACATGGAGCAGCAGCTGTGGAACCTGTTCACCGTCTGGATTCTGTTCATTATCCATTGAAAAACGCTCATTTGACCCAGAATTTACACCCATTTTCTACCACTATCCGTTTCATTTCTGGGTTTGGTATCTTTTTATATTAGAATTAGAATTTTTTTCGTGGTTTACTTTATGGTAAAAAGCTTTAAGGTGAAGCCTGTTGGTCCTGGGGTTTGCTGGGTTCGGGGGGTGACCCTGAATAAAAACAAACCTTATTCTAAATCATTAGTACCTGCATATACAAAGACTATATTGTCGGTTATAAACGGCAGGAGAGGACTTCCAATAAAATGTTTCACCCCCTCTTTAAACTCCAGTTTTCTCCTAATACGTCCATCAAGGAGTCGGAACCAACCGGCTGGTACCGGTTCATTTCAGGGATTAACTTTAGTAAAGGAGGATGTTTGTAGGAACATGCCGAGATGTTAGAACCTCCTCTGGGTTCTGCTGAGCTTTGGCCTCGCTGTGGAGGTTTAGTTCAGACCCAGAACAAACCGAACTCTAAAAACCGTCTGATGTAGAAGTTGGAGCTGTATTTATGCTTCTTTTTTCCTATAGCTTCACTTTTTTATGTTTTTTGTCTTTGAAATGTTTTTTTTTTCCTGTTTGTCTTTTTGCAGCAGATTTTAATCGTTTCTGTTGTCCCTCTGAGTCTTTTCAGCAGCTCTTTGTTGTTGTTTTTTTTTTTTGAAGGCAATAGTAATCATCATGATGGCTGTAATAATGTAATAACCATGCTGCCGTCGTCATTGGAGATGAATGTTTCTTTAGAAACAGCCGCCCCTTAGTTGTGCTTCAGGATCTTCTGAAGCCTCTTTGTTGTCGGTAGCTGATCTATTTTTACCAACTTTTTGAGCGTTTCTATTTCGGTCCGCTCCCTGCAGGTCGATTTGATTTTCTCTGCATTGTGGTGAGTGTGGATTGAGAGAGGAGGACGAGGCCAAAAGGGAAGCGTAGCTGGAAGTTCTGCATGTTAGACTCTGCAGGCGGCTGGTCGGCACTTTAATATGTAGATCAGATGGATGGAGATGTATGCGCCAAGAAAGTTGGATTAATTAACCTTTTTGGTCCTTTTTGGATCCTTATCAGCTTCCATGGGTCAAAGTTCTTATATATATTAATTTTTCCGCGGATTTATTGGCTTTTCGTTTTTAAATGTTTCCAAGCAGAATCTTTTCCTATGACCAGAAGCGTCCAATCAGACCACCCGTGTACCTGAGCTGAGTCCCTGTCTGATGGGTCTGATCTGAATCCAGGGCCGCATGGGGTTAAAGGTCAGGCTGAAGGCGTCGGGGTGATCGGGGGTGAAGTGGTCGTGTTAAACCAGCAGCTGTAGATCAGCTCTCTGCTCTGACAGACGCTCTTTGATCGGCTGTCGCTGCATTTAATTCCTTCTTGAGAGTCGGCCGTTGCCGGGCAACAGAGGGGCCTCATCTTCTGTTAGTTTCTGTTTTTCCACATGACCTTCTGTGCTGCTGTCCCACAACCCCTGATCTTCCTCCTCCTCCTGACGCCTGCTTTCCTCTCTTTCTAGTTTTCACTTTTCATCCTCTTCTCTTTCTGAGGATCTAATGAAACCTTCAGGGTTTCTGCTGAATGGAAAAGTTTTGGATTAAACTTCAATCTTTTCCAAGTCTGGATAAGGATGGAGAGAAGAAATAAAAAAGAGAAAAGCATTTTTTTATATTCCTAATTATCCGTTTCGTACTCTAAACATTTTTTAAAACGTATTCTCTCGCATCTCCTCAGCTTCTACCCTTGAAAACGACATGAACGTGAATATCTATCTTTACCAACCGTAACCCTTCTATAGAGAGGAGGAGCTCTGTCTGCACAGACAGGCTAGCTAACGTGGCTCTTTGCCGTTTATTTTCTTCCCTACAAAAAGCTCTGGCGTCCCCCTGCTAAGGCTTGTCCCACTCTTTAGATTTTATTCCCCATCCTTCACTCTAAAAACCTTTTCAGGCCTTTAGTGCTTCCTTTCCCTCCAGCCTTGCCATATTTCCTTCCTTGTATCCTTGCTTCCTTCCTTCCTGCAGCATTGTAAACATAATTGATCCAAAATGTGAAAGTGACCAAATGCACTAAAATAAACTTATAAAAAGAAATGATCAGTACATAGATTACTTAATAAATTTAGGGAGGTGAATCCAAACGGTGACTTAAAGGAGCCATGTTCCGGAGGACCTCAGGTTTTCTGGGAGTTGAAACATGTCTGATGATCAGAGAAGGTCTGGATGGTTCATAGGTGGGAGGAACTCTGTGAAGATCAATGACGAGATAGAAAAGCTGTCTCCTCCTCCAAGCAGGTAGCCAGAGGATGGAGGTTAAAAGATAAACCGGATTGTTAATGTTCATTCTGGAGCTTTAATGTTGCATTTTATTATAAAGAAAATAGAAAATAACTGATAAATTCCAATGAAGCTGCATGTTCACCCGGTTTATTTAAAGAGAATTGTTCCACTAGTTTGTCCTCTTTCTTTAAATACATTGTTTTACTTCATGGAAAGAGTAGAAATAGTGAAGCTCCTTTTAAAATAAGAGCCTGTTTG
The DNA here is from genome assembly GCA_018398635.1 of Cyprinodon brontotheroides. Lineage (NCBI taxonomy): Eukaryota > Metazoa > Chordata > Actinopteri > Cyprinodontiformes > Cyprinodontidae > Cyprinodon > Cyprinodon brontotheroides. The sequence goes on along the minus strand of JAGKQL010000004.1, from coordinate 28,423,818 downwards.
ACCTTTTTAAAGCTAGAGATGAATAAGAGAGAGAAGTCATGTATTTTTCTTTCTCTGTGTTCAGAAAAAGGTGGTGGAACAGCTGAGAAAAGAGCTGCTGGTGAAGCAGGAACCAGAGGCCAAACTCCAGCTGCAGGTCCAAGCTGCTCCCGTAGGGGGCGACCTGAAGCCGGCCAACCTGCTGCAGAGCCAGCAGATCCCTGGAGGGCTGCAGCAGGTGGGTCACGTTGCTCCCTGTGGTCCGACTCGCCGTTCAGCAGCCGTCTCAGTCTGTCTTCTCCCTGAACAGACGCTGACCGTCACACCGGTCCTCACCGCCAAGACTCTGGTGCTGAAAGCCGCCGCCACGCCCGCCCTGCCCGGCGCCATCCTGTCGCAGCGCCCTCCCACCGTCGCTATGGTAACCACAGCTATCACCAAACCCGACTCGCAGAGCGTCCCCATCAACCTGCAGGTGGCCAGCAGACTGACCAATCAGAGCGCGGAGCCCGTCCGACTGGTCTCCAAGAACGCCGTGGTGGTAAGTTCCTCCGACGCCAGCCGGGCATCCAGCTGCTCCAGAAGCGCTTCTGTGGTGTCGGGGAAACGTTCTGCCAGGCTGTGGTGTGAGTGGTGGCCTTTCAGCAGCTGGCAGTGATCTCAGAGAACGGTGCGAACACGGACGTCACCGTGAAGTGGGCCTCGATGCGGGCAGGAAGGTCTGCGCTCTCACTCTGATCTTGATTTTAAAACGCAGATCTCAGAGGAAAGGTTCATTCATCAGCTCCACGTTAAGAACAGACAAAAACAATACAATCTTTTTAATTTTTTACATGGAGCAGAATCCAAAGCTCTGAACAACCTTCCGACCAATCAGGTTCCGCCTTTTTTTTCCCGATGCAGCAACTTTACTTCAGACTCTCTGCCCCGCCCCGACAGAAACGGACATCACATGTTTGGAGACGTTAAAATCGGCTTAGTGTGGCTACATTTGAATTCAGCCACATTTACCGTCATCCTTCTATATAAAATGGCGGTGGCTTTAAAAATGATTGATGAAACATCAGAGAAAAATGAAGAACGCAGCAGCAGAGCTAATGGACTGAAATCAAAGTTAAATCAGGGGTTAGTTTGTAAAATGATAAACTTGTTCAGGTCATCATCTAAAGATGAAGTTATGAACCAAGTAAACTGACGGGCTGAGCAAAGACAACGTTAACCAGATCAGGAGGTCATGCTAACTCCTCAGAGATCCTCAGAAGCTCCTGTCAGATCAAGATGGAGGGCGATGATGCTCTGTTCCTGAGCAGGTGTGTTCCATCCAGGGTTGCAACTAACAAATATTTTGCAAGTTGATTAATCTGTCGATCATTTTTTTCAATTAATCGATTGATGATTGGATAACCAAAGGTTCCTTAAAGAAGATATTTAAAGTATTTTAAAAAGCATAAATAAAAATCCTTTAACTTCCTCAGGAGTTCTGATAGACATATAGATGGGAAAAACATTTTTTTTTGTCTTGAATGCAAGATTTTTATATATTTTTTCACAATTTTTATATAATTATTGCTCTAAGAGGGTCACTCTGTCAGCTAAAGGCCTATTTTACAGTTTCTATACTCCAGGGAACGATTAATCGATAACTAAATTAGTTTACGATTATTTTTATAATCGATTATTCCGATTAATTGTTTCAGCCCTAGTCCCACCCCAGCCCCCGTAGAGCCTGAAGGAAGTGATAAATCGGGACAATCTAGCCTTCAGCGGCTGTCCCGCCCGTAACTTTGGTTGCCTAGCAACCGACACAGCAGGAGGCCGTGAAGCCATTGGATGGTGGCAGCTCGTGCTTATGGGGTCAGGGCTGCAGATTTCTGTTTTTGTGATGATTTTCCGAAAAACGTTTCGGTTGGAAAATATAGAAACCAATGGGAATTAATAGAACAAATCGTGTGAAAAATATTTATCAAGAATGATCAGATTTATGAACGTTCGCTTTTTTTTTTAATCCACAGTATTTAGTATTATTTTTGGGTGGATCCCAACTATTATATGCTCTGATTATTATTATTCAATGTTTGAGGAACCATTGCACCGTAGCTCTAAGTGTTTGAAGATTAGCTGATTATTCATCTCCTAATGTAAATCCAATTATCTTTTTTTTTAAATTTAGTTTAAGACAAGATTTAGTGAAAAACATATGAATGAACCAAGCTTGAACACTTCAGTATCATCGGAATGACTCGTGTGTTTAACACCCAGCAGGCGGTTCAGATTAGTGAGCTGGGATTCGGGCGGCTTTGTGTCAGAGCTTTGCCATATCTGGCTGCCATTGCTGCCAGTGCTTGACCAATCTACTTCAACCCGCACTGAATCATGGGAAACGATGGGCCATGAAGGATACCTGATAGGTCCTTTAGATCGGCCAAAGAGGACTGATTTCTGGATCGGTACGGTTTTCGGTGCGGCGCTGTGGCGTTACTGGTCTACCAAGGATGCAGCCGCTGAATTGGTGGCGACGGTGTCATGCTGTGGGATGACTCTCTTCAGCAGCCGAGTTCATGTCCAGAACAAAATCCAGTGCAGACTTAAAAACTGTTGTTTTGACCTTTTCTAATCTAATTTATTTATTTTTTAGATTTGTTTTTCTAAGGAATAGGGGAAGAAAAACACTGGGATCCGTATTTGTGAGAAGTAAACTAGTCTGAGTGGCTGAATACAGATGAACATCCGACTAAAAGGTTTTCCCTTTTCCTAAAGTTAAATTATAGTTAACTTTTTTATTCCAGTAAAATACATTAAATTTGTCGTATCAACATAAAAACTCTCAAAGGATACGATTCAATTTCAGTTTCTGAAAACCCTGCTGGTTTAGTTCTGTACGGTGCAGAGGTTTCCGCAGTGGACGGACGGCGTCGGTCGGGTTGATCAGAACCAGCTGTGTGGTTGTCAGGTCCACAGACCCACGTTGTGCTGTGGTTTTGTCTCAGCTGCAGGCCACCACCACGTCCGCCCAGCCAATCAAAGTTCCTCAGTTTGTCGCTCCTCCTAGACTGACGCCTCGGCCCACCTTTCAGCCACAGGTGCGTCCCTGAAGCCCCGCCTCCACACCCTGACCTCCCCCCTCCCCCTCTCCGACCAATGTGTGTGGCCCTACCTGAGGTGTTGTGCTCACTCTCCAGCAGAGGGCAGCAAAGCAAACACTCCTGCCTTGCTCCGTGGCACTAAAACGTTGTTTTCTCTGTGCCGCCTCATTCCTTCTCCTCATGCTGTGCTTCTTTTGGTTTTTATCTAACTGACCCATGAACAGGCGGCTGTTGGGGTGTCCCGCCTCCCTCTGACTCTCTGTGTGTGTTTGTGTGGACCTTATTGTGATGAAGGTTTGTTCTCCTGCAGCTTCTTGGTATTTTCAGTTTCTGGCTGTCTGTGTGTTTTAACCCTGGAAGTCGAAGCGGAAATGTTGGCAGATGTTTGAGCTGAGTAACGCCTCTGAGAGTCGCTGCGCCCCCTGCTGTCTGCAGCTGGAACTCCAGGAGCTGCTTAGGCACCAGGGCGTCCGACATCCTATCTATTTATCCTTTGATAGGGACAAGCAGCTCAGTCTGGTTTCACTGATTGGCACTTTGGTTGCTATGGTTATCCAAATATGTAAACAGCTGATTGATGCCCAGCTTTTATCACAGACGGCCAAAACTGGGGCTTAAACGTAGATGGGTTCAGAATATGTTGACAATAGGAAAGGCTGACAGAGTATTTCAGAGTACTTTGTTTTTCCTCACAGGGAGGCCATCTGCTGAATCCTCTGGAAGTAGATTTCAGGAGCAGCAGCTTCAGTAGTGGCTGGTTTGGAGAGGCCTCAGAGTCGTTACCCAGCCCTGTCTGATCTCTAAATGTACCGTCCTCTGACTGGTTGTTGTCATTAACAGGTCAGGCCGAGGCTGGCCACGCCCACCAACGTCCCCATCGCTCCAGCCCCTCCCCCTCCCATGATGGCGGCTCCCCAGTTGCTTCAGAGGCCCGTCATGTTGGCAACCAAGCTGGCGACCTCGCTGCCTTCGGCCGCTCCAATCCACCAGGTCCGCATCGTCAACGGGCAGCCCTGTGGCAAGACGGGCTCTGCCCCTCTGACCGGCATAGTCATCACAGCGCCCGTCACCGCCACCCCCACACGGCTCGCCAGCCCCGCCCAGGCGCTTACTAACACCGCTCCTCTCCCGACTCCACCTCCTCCAGCCCCGCCCATCCAAATTAGCAGCTTGATCGTTGAGCCAAAGGTAAGAACATAAATACTACCTGGATGTTTGGGATGAACAGTACACGTATAACCTTGTTAATAACTAGGTACTGAGAACTATAGGGGTACTCTTTAGGTACTAATCAGGTACTATGTTGGTATTATTGGGTACTCTTCAATCCAGATTATTTATATATGTCCAATTCACAACACCTCATATCAGCCTCCTGCTGAGGCTGACTGGGGTTCTGGGAGACAGAAGCAGACATAGAAAAGGAACATAGAAGCCACTGATTCGGAGTAAATACTAGTGAACGCCCTCACAAAAATCCACGGTTCGTGCCCTCGGTTCAATGCTTCGTGGTCACGGTTTTCAGTTCGGCATATGTTGATTTGTTAGTAATACTACATGTTGGTCATGTTGCTGTGCCAGCATAAAACAAAATCACGACAATGCTTGCATCAATGCGTTTTGCATCAATTGCTGCACTTTTTAATCCAGCGTGATTTCTTCCCCCGCCGGCCATCGAGGTCACTCTAAAATGCAGTAAAGCGGGTCCCATACAGCAGACCTATAAAGTGCTGCTGGCGCTGCCTTCCAACTCCTCGTTCTTTCCCCACTCGCCACTCCGGCCAGGCCACCTCTCCACAACAACTGATTTTTTGCTGCTACACTGTGGCTACGCCAAGTGTCTCGCTTCTTTCTTCTTGTTTACTACCGGGTGGTTGGCTTTGGTCGCAGTACCGCCACCTTCTGCTCTGAGAGTGTAAACGCTTCCTCTACGAGAAAAGGGAGTCGGAACACAACCTCAAGGCTGACCGAACCGAGATATGTCGGTCCTTTTCTAATATAGAAATACTTTCTATATTAGAAAAGGGAATAGTAAGCCAGCTCCACAGGTGGCTCTGTCCCGTACAGTTAAGTAGCTCTGAGCCAGTTTTCATGCCACAGGGATGAAAGAGAACATTTAGCCACAGTAAAAGCTGAGCCCACAGATATAGGAGCTTAAATGGACTAAACACTGAAAAATCTAAGGTGGATGGCAGCGTGCATTGAGCTGACATTTTTCTCCAGGAAGGAGAGTCACAGTCAATCAAGAAAATAACAATAGATGAAGCTACTATGATGAGCTAAAGCAGAGAGAGCATAAACTTAGAGATTGGACTAACAAATACTCTAGAATGGGAGAACAAAATGATGAAAAGGGGTCCCTATGTCCTCCAGCAGTCTACAAACCTATTGCAGCATAACTATAGAGATAGTTCAGGATAACCAGAGTCAGTCTTATCATCAGCTTTATCGAAAGGGAAACGCTTTTAAGGCTACCCTAAAAGTAGACATATCAGCAGTCTATGTGCTACTTGACAACAATACAGGTAAAAAAAGAAAAACAATATCAGCCCATGGATGTATTTGTTTATGTTTGAGCTTGTCACATTTTATTTTATATAATGACTTTATAAATCATAGTTCTTCAGTGTAGCCCAGGCTAACGGTGGCAGCTAGCTTAAAGCTTGTAGCTTCTCCTCTTCCTCTGGTTAACCTCCAGCAGCTCTATACATCTCTCCAAACCTTAACCTGCTGTCACCTTCCTCCTCTTCCTTCAGCAGACTGTTAAACTGGAAACAGCGGAACAGAAAGCTGTGGTCAGCCTGCCGTCCTCCTCCACCCCTCCACTGTCTCCGCCCCCCAGACCCAAAAAGGAGGAGAACCCAGAGGTGAGACTAGCTGAACATCTCTTCGTTGAGCATCCTCTCTAAAGAAATCACTGTTATAGTTTCTGCTTAATCACGTTGTTAAGAGTCACCTTGATGATCAAACATGCAGGTGGATCAGTTTCCTGACAAACCTCGGTTCCAAATACTATTTACCGCTGGTTTGGGTTCTTTAGAAGCGTAAATGTTGTGTTTATCAGAGGGCTGATGAGCTAAACTCTGTTCCTCTTTTAGAAACTGGCCTTCATGGTGTCTCTGGGCCTCGTCACACACGACCACCTGGAAGGTGAGAGATGCACCGATTGGCTGCAGAAAGCAAATCTTATCTGCTCTGAAACCCCGGTTTCTGTTCTCACAGAGATCCAAAGCAAACGGCAGGAGAGGAAGAGGAGAACGACAGCTAACCCGGTGTACAGCGGAGCTGTGTTCGAGCCCGAGGTACGACCGCCTGGAGTTCAGCTGGACGTGGAGCGTGGAAGTCTGCTCTAATTCAGGCTTTTTATTCGAATGTCGTTAACCACTCGGTTCTTCTGGTTCTGTTGCAGAGGAAAAAGAGCGCAGTGAGCTACCTGAACAGCCCTCTGCACCAGGGGACCAGGAAGAGAGGTCTGTATGAAACCCAGAGGCTGTCAGTCAGTCTGATCTGAAGTCTGTAGAGAAGAACTGGAGCCAGCAGACCGAGCTGCTCCTCTAATAACACGCCATCTAACAACTCCTGCTCTCCTCTGCTGCTCCCTGTCGCTTCTGTCACGTTTCCTTTGTCAGAGCTTCTCCTTCACCCACCTCAGAGAAGTCAGGCTGTTTGTGCCGTAGTTCACAGAGAGCAATTTGAGTCAGAACGAGATCTTATTGATGTTGTTCATCAGGGCATCTTATTTAAGCCCAGAGCGCCTCAGGGAGCTCAACGAGGAACATTCTAAAGCTTGGTTTATGCTTGATGTGTCCACGAGGTCTCCGCCGCCAAAATAATCATTTTGAGCTTCCATGCCCCTCCATGCGGAGTACCTAGGAAAATTTGTAACAATTTGAAGGATCTGCACGGAAAACACGGCGAGGGGCAGCAGCTCCAGCTAGTGCACAAATGTAAACATCTACAGACATCCCGTCATTTTAGCTAATAAATATCACCACTATCAACACATTGCCAGGAAATAAAAATGAAGCATTTATTTCTCAAACGTCATGAAGAAGCTTTGATAAAGATGTAAACGGCGCTGATTTCTGTAGTGTGGTGTTGTCGGTTTGCTGTTTGTGCTGAGAAAGCCTCCTCACAGCCGGCCAGAACGGGGAAAGCCCCACAGAGTATAAATGTTGCACACGCTTTGACCATCGCCTCATGTCCGCGCGTCAAGCATAATGAGCCCTTCACCAGGTGGCGCTATGCGTGCCAGGTGTAACTTAAGGGTGTGGATCTGGAATGCGCATCGATAAAATCCAAAATGTCTCTCTGTAAAAAGTTCTTCAGTTCCTTTAGTCTCGTAGCACGGTGTGCGGATGTTCAGGGGTCTGAGCACTTTATGGAGAACAGGGCTGGTCTGTTGCCTGCTGGGACCCAAGCAGCCTCCTTTCCCTGCAGCGGCGTGTTGATCTTACAGCCGGGCCTGATGGCAGCGTTACTTCTGATTCTGAGGTAGACTGGGTTCCGCTGCCACATCCGGTATAAACCAGTTTAAGCTGATTTGCCCTTAAGAAAAACACCTGGGAACTGCGTCTCTCCATCATGGAGGAGGCGTCAGGCGACGTTCTTGGTTCATCTGAAAATTTCTTTTATCCATAAACCTTTAAACCTGAAGCGTTAAGCAGCCGTCTGCTCATCGTAGAGTTCCCAGGTGTGTCTGCGTGGCTGGGAGCAAACCCGTCCTGACATCACTGGGGTATATAAGAAGGCCTGGTCCAGCTTGCTGTGGTGGGATCAGTTTGGTTCTGGAGCTCTCTGACAAACGACCAAAAATCCAGTTTAACCTTTAATACAGATGCATCCTGAGATCCTAACGAAGCTCTAGTTGCTCTAATTCTGGATAAGGTTTGGTGTCTGGTGTGTGCAGCTGTAACCCGACTAACAGGCAGCTGCTGCTCTAACATCTCACTGACCTACAGCTTCAACATGAGGGGTCTGAGCTTTAAGAAACCGAAATTGAGTCGTTTTAACTTCCAAGTCAGACACTAACGCACCTTTAAATGAATCTCAGGTCTCATTTCTGCTCTCGGATGCTCAGCCGAGGTTCTACCCTGCAGTAGCAGTCGTCAGTCAGACTGATGACTGACTGACTCTCCTGCAGCCACATCCTGGGGTTATTTACTTCACTTCCTGTTTGTCTTTTAACTTCCGGCCTCCTCAGGTCTGCAGTCTGGTTCATAGCCTGATGACACCTGAAGTTTCGCTGTTTTCTTTTTGTTTGTTTTTTTTTTGCTGGTCTCTCAAAGGAGTTAACTTCGTTCATTTAACCAGTGATCCAGGCTGTGATGGGGAACCGCCTCTGTCAGCATCAGATCATCGATCCATATTTGTTGGATACGTCAGGCTCTATCTACACAGTACAGCTGGTTTGTTGGGGTTGTTAATCTGGACAAACTGACCTCTCATTCCTGTGGCTCCATCACCTGCTAATGAATGAGGGTTCCTGACGGAACCGTAGATCCCCACCATCCAGATTAGCTTTGCTCCTTCAAATTTCTCCAGTCTTTGATGGTTTCGAGCAAATGTTTCCATTCTGTCAGACTGACCTTGTCTCACAAACTGGAGATGCTCTGCTACTTTTATAAAATCCTCTCAATCCTGCTGCTTTGGTGGTTCTGCAGCTTCAATGCAGAAATTGTGGCTTACAGGTAGTCTGATAAACCAGACTAAATTTGGCGATGAATGAGTCATCGGAAGATTTTTGATGAGAAAAACGCGTTGCACCATGTCTGTGCCTATTGGCCAACGCTCTGACCAAAGAGCCCAACTGACTGACGTAGTAAGAGCGACAGAAAGCTGGTGGGGGAGTGTAAACAAACAGCCTGTCGGTAAAACGTGTATACGTCCTAATTAAAAATGATGAGCGTAGAGCCTCTTCCTGTTCACGTTTCAACGAAAACCCCACGTCTAATCCTTCCAAAGCTGAGTCAAACAAGAACTGTTCAACAGTTGTTGCCATCTTCCTTGCTGTGTTTTCTCCAGTGTTGCGCGACTTTGTCGTCACGCCCTCCAAACCCCGCCCGCTTTGCATCCGGAAATTTAAAACACATCTCTGCGTTGTGATTGGCCCAGTTCTAGGGCCTAGAGCATTGATCGAGGCTAGACCACTCGCAGGCAAAAATGATTTAGGCCGCTGGCGGGTGGGGCTAGATTACTAGGCTAGCTAACTGGTGGAAATGGAAACGGTTTGTCTTAATGTCAGACAGGAAACCAGTGGAAAACAGTGGCTCTATCCCAGTCAGATCTGGGATTTCCTTTGTTTGGTTTATACCTGGTAAAAGGAAACCTAGCTCCATTATGGATGATGGTTCCAGTGCGGTCCTGTAGAGACCTAGAGCTTCAGAAACGGACCAAACATGACGGACACCGAGAACCGTCTTATCTGTTCTACAGTTCCTTCAAATCAGGGCTGCACCAAAGCAGATCAAAGCAGAACCAAAAAGATGATATCAATCCCTGAGGATTAATGATTTATCAGGGTCAACCTTCTGTTTCAAACATCCAGGTTTTTCTGGGAATGAAAGGAACTTTTTATTCCCTCAGATTTTCCTCGTCTGGATCAATAATGTTTCTCTGAAACAGAAAATAACGAAAGTCTGAAACGTGCTGCAGGGGTCAGAACCTTCTGCTGGTCCCGGAGCATTTCCAGTGACTCCAGACTTCCTGTGGAGGCAGGAAGTTAAAGGGGTGGGGGTGGGGGGGTCTACCTGAGCAGGTGTGCTGGTCTGTCTGAATGCAGTCTGCATGTAGCTGATGTCGTTCACTAACACTGCTGTCTGTGCTTCTGACTCCTCTCCCTCACTGCTCCCTGATTCATGCTAGCCAACGAAGACTCCCTTTCCAAGGTATGTCATACAGACGCTCTGTTTTTGTCTTCTCCCCCTCCATCTTTCTTTTTCTTCTTTTTTTTTTTTTTTTCTTTTGTTTTCTCGCTCTTTGTCGCTTCGTCTGTCTCATTCCACCCAGGTCGCCTACCCAAATTCAGCAGCGTCACGGAGTTGGGCAGTTTCCTCTGCCACCCCGACCTTCCCCTCCAGCCCCCGTCCGTCCCCTCCCCCTGCCCAGCCCCGGCTCGGGGGATGTAAGTAACGACGGGGGAGACGGACGCCCCGTCACACGCGGCCCTGCTGAACCCGGCAGCGCCGTCACCCATTCACACACACCACCATCCCTTTGTTGTCCATGTGGTAACCATGTGCCATCACTTCCTGTCACTCAGCCTTACAAAGTGAACAGAGTCCATTATAACACACACATGCTAACAGACACACACACGCTGCTAAACGAGACCAGCTGTAACCTAAAACAGATCACGGCCCCGCCCCGCCTCACCCCGCCTCTCCACGCAGGGTGGGAGGGGCTCCTATGGAAACTGATTGGTCCAATTCTTCCTCGCAGGGAGACATCCACGAGGATTTCTGCACTGTGTGCAGACGCAGTGGCCAGTTGCTCATGTGCGACACGTGTTCTCGTGTTTATCACCTGGACTGCCTGGATCCACCCCTGAAAACCATTCCTAAAGGCATGTGGATCTGTCCAAAATGTCAAGACCAGGTAACGGCAGCAGCAGAGCCTGATCCGGGGCTGTAATCTTACGCACTCTTTCAGCTGTAGGACTGTTCAGTACTTTGTAAGCAAACACATGATGCAGGACTGTTTTTTTGTTTTTGTTTTGTGGTTATGTGTCATTCATTGTGTCACTTAAAGTTGACATCTCACTTCCATCCACTCCATCACCCGCTTCCCCGTCAGTCCCACGCAGCTTTTAGGCCAAGCTTGACTCTTCAGGTCTGTTCTGCGTTTCTCTAACACCTCTGATCGTCTCCCCTCAGATTCTGAAGAAAGAAGAAGCCATTCCCTGGCCCGGTACCCTCGCTATCGTTCATTCCTACATTGCCTACAAAGAAGGTGAGTCTTCCTACTGGCCCGCATCATCCTGGATGTGTGGGGAGGGACTGACCCCCCCGTCTGCTCTGTGTTCCAGCTAAAGAAGAGGAGAAGCAGAAGCTGATGAAGTGGAGCTCAGAGCTGAAACTGGAGCGGGAGCAGCTAGAACAGAGGGTCAAACAGCTCAGTAACTCCATAACGGTGAGAAGCAGCAAACTGGATTATGATCGTTTTGAAAAACAACCTTCAGCGGCCTTAATAGCCATCAGTCCGCCCCCGCCGTGCTTGACACATGGTATGAGGCGTTGGTGCTCCAGTGCTGCACTTTGGTCAGACATCTTTTCTCTGGTCTCATCAATGCTCAAGTACTGTTCTTCATTCACATGCAGCCTTGCAGAACCTGAGTTCTTGCGTCCCGATCCGATACACATAGGAGGACGGGAACATAAAGGCCCCCTTCTAAAACCTCCAATATAAGGATGCTGATGGAAAAACACTACAGTTTAACGACACTGTAACCCATGGATCAGTTGTTTTTTAGATGTTGATGCTGAAAAACCCTTTTCTACTATGTCACACCTACCAGTTCAAACAAACATGTAGTATATATAGTAACATATATAGCAAGTATATATATATATATATATAGTAAAAGAGTATATATATATATATATATATATATATGTATATATATAAAAGCTAAAAATTATCTAATATTATTATTTTCGTATTGCTGGTAAATCTCTATAGGACTCATATGTATTATGACTTTATCCTAAATGAAAATGAAAAATAAATAAAAACTCAAACATGACCCTTTTACTCTGTTGTATCTCAGGTTCTACTTTGTACTTAAAGTAGAAAAAAGTGAAAGAAAAAATGCCTTAAATGATAGCTCATAACTACTCTTATAAAACATAACATTTCTGTGAAATGAAAATGGATAAATTACATAGAAAAATACAGGATCCTTCTAGGTTTTATTTCTAAATTAAGCTTTTCAGGGGGAGATCGAATTGATCTGAAGTCCTGCATGAGTATCAAAGCTGCATCTAGAGTAAAAATTGAAGCAGAACTTGAAACATATTCAGCATGTAAATCTGGAATCTAAGAGGGAACCGAGGGAGAATGTCTGTGTCTCAGAATCTGATCCATCAATGTCTCCACCCTCCTGTCTCCATTAATGTCTGTGTTTTTCTATTAACTCGGCTCAAACTGCACAGATTCTCTTCTTGATTTCCCCGTTTAGTTGCAGCTTCTTCATCATTTGTAATCAGCTATGTAATTAGATTTTAGTGAAACCTAAATACTCAAAACAAAGATCATGTACTGGATAGAGCTACTTAAATTCATGAATAAGCTTAAGCATTTAGACTGGAGGCCAGAGAGTCTGAGATGGAGCTGCTGTATATTTCCCTCCTGTGGATGCGGTGACTATGCTGAGGTGTCGGCTCCCAGCAGCATCGACACGTTGTCCTTACTGGACATTATCTGTCTTAGAGGCAGTGAAAGTACATCTTATCATATCCTGATGTGTGAAATCTCCTCTCTGCAGAAATGCATGGAGACCAAAAACAGCATCCTGGCTCGTCAGAAGGAGATGCAGCTTTCCCTGGACAATGTCAAGCATCTGATTCGCCTCATCCAAGCCTTCAACTTTAACCAGGCGCTGGCAGAGACGGAGGGGAAGGATGTCCGGGTTCAGGGCGGAGCTCAGGCTGCAGCCGAGGTCGGCTCGGTGGAGAAGCAGGCAGTGAGCGTTTCTTTGGTCAGCGGCAAGAAGGAGGAGCAGAAGCCAGAAGGAGCAGCATCGTCGTCATCATCAGGAGGAGGCAAGAGCACAGTCCTGACTAACTGCCCCGTCGCTGTGGAGGGGGCTGCCAAGGGGCCCGGGGCCCACACAGAGACCGCTCCTCGTTTGGAGGGTCAGCTCAAGCCTGAGACTGAGACGGCTCCTGTGGCTCCGGCTGCCGCCGCAACCACCAATGGTACGACGGAGCCGCCGTGCCCCGCCCACAGCCCCGCCGCAGCAGCAGAGAACAAGATGGCCGCCGCGAACCCTGCGGAGACGGCGGCAGAGAAGAACCAGGAGGAGCTCGGCGACGGCGGCAGCAACAACAGCAAAACCTCAGAACCCTCCCAGCATTCTTTGCCAGCTCTGCTCAGCAGTTTGGACGATAAAAAGTAACGCTGCGTCTCCGTGGCGACGGGAAGTCAAACATATATATTAAAAAAAAAAAGACTTTTGCTTGCACCACAGGGTGCCCTGAAGTTGCCAATCTGTATAAATGTTGTTTGTTTGCATCGTATTGTCAGACTGTGTCAATGGTAGATGTACAGCCCAAGTCTTGTGACTCTGGGAAGACCCGGGTCATCAGCCAATTAGCGATAGACGTCACGGCGGGGACGCTCGGACGAAGAGTTTCTTCATCATCACACCGGTGTGTGCCTGTTACAGTGGCCCCTGTGTTCTGTTGACGACTCTGAGTAGGAACCCAGAACGTGGAACCAAACATCCATCAGGGGAGCTGGTCCAAGAAGCAGTGTTGTAAACGTTTGTGTTCTAAAGAGAACCCGTCTGCTGCGGTTCCGTTAAACCCGACGGGAACAACGTTCCAGAGTCCGCATCAAACCGGTAACCTGCCCCCCGGAGTCTGCTCCGATTGGTCCACTGGCCTGATCAGACCCCGCCCACTTCCTGGTTCAAATTTAATTGGATAAAAGTTTAGGTTGGCTGTTTAACATATTTTTCTATTTAAATTATGAATTCGCTTCATCTAAGCTGCCAGCCTTACATAGATCTATTGGAGATAGATGTTGCTGATGATCAGGAATATGTTGAAATAAGGTTAGACGAATTGATTACCTTTTACTGTAAATGTAAATCCTTTATTGTCGCACAATGGGGAAATTTATTCTCTGCATTTAACCCATTAAGGTTTAGGGTCTTGCTCAGGGACCCAGAGTGGCAGTGTAGAGCTGACGCACTCAGAGTCTACGTCCGGTTCCAGACATTGAGCCAGAGGGGGCTGGAAGCTGGAACCTTCTGATTCGTCCAGAGAAGGTTCATCCTAAACCATGTTTGCTCCCAAACATCACCGGATCAGTCTCTTAAAGGGAGGTCGCTTATAGATCCAGGGCGCTTCTCAATATGCGTTTGAGCTGCTCTCGCAGGTGCTCGTGTACTCGCGGACACGCCATCAGCCCTGCTAGCCCGAAAGTACCGCCTACCCTAAAGAACGCCTCTTTATCGAAAGCATGCATCAGAGCAGACTTGTGTGTTCTTCAGACTGACCGCCTTCCCCAGAATGCGCCAGCGTCGCAGCTTGACTTGGTGACAGCGCCACAGTAGCTACATGCTTACATGCTAAAATTTCCTCATCCTATCCAAAACCTTTGGTTGATCGGAAATTCAAAATCTCCGCTCATATGGACACTAAATGAAATGATCCGATCATGACGCGTGTATACATGTACCAAGCGTTTGATCAGATTAAATCTTTTAAGCAGCGCAAAACTTCCTGCCAAACTTGGCAGTTCTGTTCGCGCCTGGTTTTTGGAGGCCTAACGATGCGCTCGGAGCGAGCCGAAAGAAAAACGGAGAGAGGAGGAAAAAGCGCTTGGCAGCCAAAATGTACGCAAGAGAAAATGTAGAGAATGAGCGCATTGAACCGGCGTCGGAGATGAAGTGGGCTGTGGAGAGAGAAAGAGGAAGAAGAGGAGGATAAATTCCTCGCTTCCTGCAGCTTTAAAATGAACTTTGAATGTATAAGTCGGCGTCCCCAGCTTCCCCTCAGCCCATGTTGTTCACAACAAGATGCGTAGAGGCCGCAAATCGGTGGTTTCTTGTTGTTGACAAGGCATGAAAAACGCCACGCTTCGACGCCGCATTACTACGCGCAGTGTGAAGACGGCTTTACTCTTAAGATTCTAATGGTGTTTACATGGACGCCAATCAGAATGGCGACATCGGCAAAAACCCTACCCTCTCTCTCTTCGAATTAAATTTAGATCCGATCGTTCTGAATCTATTAAGAATTTTCAGCCCTGGACATGCTTTACATGAAACATTTTTGATCTGATCAGGCCTTCAATCCGGATTAGTTGTGTCCATGTAAACGCAGCTGTTAAGTTAGTAAAGTAAATAAAAAATTCCCACGAGCGACCGGTATTTTTAATTCCCAAAGCGGCGACCTAGGGTAACCGCAGCCAGGGCTAACAATTCTTACCCCTCGCTCAGTGCACTCTTCCTCGGCCCATTTATGTGTGAACTACCGCCTTCGCTCTTCTGGATGGTGGTTTTTGCAGTTCCTGAAATTTTTTAATGCTCTTTCTAAGCTTTAGAAACAAAAAATATATCGTTTCTCAAAATTTTTCGCAGGGAATAAATAGTTTTAATTTTCTTTAAAGAAAATGCTAAAGAACGCCGTACGTATTAACGTGTCACCAGCACGCTTCTGGGTTCAATACACATATCGCAGCCAGGTGCTCTTCTTCTGGCAAGGTCCGATCTTCTCGCCAAGATTCTGACGCCAGAACGCCAGCATGCATCAGCTGCTCCCGCGTGGAATTGAGAAACGCCCCCATGACTCCTGCTTTGTCTCTCTCATCCATTCCCGTGAAGCCTTGAAGGGTTCAAACACCAACCTGTCCGCCAGTGAAGCTGGGCGCTCTGGATGCTGGATCGTTGTTCCCTGGTGGCTCCTGGGCGATTTGGTGCTCAGGTTCTGGAACGAGGTGGGACGGGCCTAACAGACGTTCTCAGTGGTGTCGGTCCGTGTAGTGATTGAGTTTTCATTCGTGAGTCGTGTGTGTGTGTGCGTGAGCGTGCGTCAACTGTGAGCACTAAATGTGAATTTGCAATATTGCAACGTCAACACACACAAAACTCTATCTGGGCTGTTTGTTTTTTTATAGGAAAAGATATTCAGGTCTTCCTAGTCTCCAGAATAAGTGCTTTCTGTTCCTGAACCTGCTGGACTGGCATCATCATCACCATCGTCATCATCACCACCTCCTCCTCCCCGGGGTGATGAGCGTTTGAATCCTGAACTGCCAAAATCCTGATGTTTCCACTTTCAGCAGGGACTCGTCCTCTCACTGTCCTTCAGGACCCGGACGCCGAGTCCCCGGTCGGGACAGGAGAGCGATTCGGGAACGATGACCACGGCGGGAGGCGTTCCCGTCCGGGAAAACGGAGGGATCTGTTGGAGGTTAAAGGACGACAACACAATTCCTGAGATTAAAGCACAAGCTTGCTGCAGTACAAAGAGTCGCGCTGCGGAGCTTTTTGTACCTTGTTCCCGTGGAGTTTAACCGAGTATGCATCTCCTTGTTGTCATGTGACTTGTCCCACATTGCCAATATTCCCCCGTCAGTGGGTCCGGCCTGAGCTGGTACCAGAACCCAGAGGCGGTCGATGGATGTGGCTTCTGCTGGAGGCTTTATTTCTGCTGCGGGTTTCTGATGTTGGGTTCAGCCTCTTCTTGGCTCTGAGGAAACGGTTTCAACCTTTTGATGCTTTTATGGCGTTTATCAGACAGCATTGTTTCCAAACTGAAACATCAGAGGTGTCGCTCTGCGGCGTGGCGTTACAGCCCTGCAGAGATAAAGCGGTCTGGGAGCTCTGCTGAAATCAAAACGTTTCCTCGCTGAGGTTCTGTTTGGGAGGCGGTCGTTCCGGGCTTTGAACTTGGTTTTATATCACGCTGACTCCTGCGGGTGAAACTCCACCTGCTGCTCAGACTGCCTTCATTCCAGACGTCCCAGACGTGAGGGTCTGCCCGGAATGAGCCAGACAGGAAACCCAAGTGTCCCCGCCTCCTTCCGGATCCCGCTTATTCTGCTCTGTGCTGTTCTGTTGGGTGGATGTGGTTCTGGTTCCGATCGGTCATCAGGTCTCCGGATCCTTCCCTCTGTACAGTAGGTACCTCTCGAGTGCCTTTCTTCAAACAGCAGATAATATTTGTCTCTCGACTTGCACTGTGACTTGTAGACCCTAACGAAGCCGTCTGACACCGAGCCGCACCGCCTCGCCTGGACCCGACCCGACCGGCTCCCAGGAGCCGATGCAAGCTCACCCACATCTTTCATGAACCCGTCTGATTCAGCCAGTGTTCGTCCACATCCTAGAAGTTGCCTTAATGTGTTTTTAATTTTCTGGTGGAACGTTTCGATCTGGGTTCGGGGGGTGAGATCTCACTCTGATCCGTTTGTTGTGCACTTTTAGTTTGATCAGTATTATCAGAGCAGAGCGTCGTTTTGGTTTTATTTTGAAAGCCCCCTTTCTTTCTTCCTGTCTCTTATTTTGGAGGAGGGATGAGGTCACATGAGCCGGAGCCTGAGAGCGTGTCAGACGAACAAACCTTGGCCCAGCGAGCACCCATGCACGCTGCGGGTCAGAACATGCCTTCTTATGCAAGTTTTTATACCAACCTTTTTATTATGCATTGTTTCAGTTTGTTTTTGTTTTTATTATGTGAAACTTAAGTCACCTTTTCTTCTGAACATTCGTTTACACATTCAGGTAGCCATTCAGGGGAAATCTTTGGGCAGAGTGTTCCAGACATGGAGCCTCTGTGGTCAGAGGAACGGAAAGACATCCGAACTCCTGCAAATTTTTATTATTTTCTAAACGTTTTTTGATTTGTGTTGCAGTACTGCAAGTGGCCACTAGGACAGGCTGGAGCGGGTGTTTCTCTGTGGTTTCAGCTCCTTCTAGCTTAGCTTTTATTTCTTGCGTGGACGTCGGGGTGGGGCCCAAAATGTTCCTTAATGAAGTCTGGAAACAAATATATCCAAAGAACTCTGCATATCATCAGGGCGCGAGTTTTCTGCGTCGTCCACAGACGGTTTTTCGCGCTTTCGGGACGCTGCTCCGGGCTTCTGTGTGGGTCCTGGGAGGCGGTTTGCTTCTCATCTTTTGGTTTTTAAAGCGATCAAGTCATGATTGTGGCCTTCTAGTATTCTATGGGTTCATGACATCATTCACCTGTTGTTCCTGCTCAGCATTCATCCATCCACCTGCTCATCCTGTCTGGATCCTCTACACCTGCAGCATCTTACCTCATCCACAGCTGAGTCCATCGAGGGTGTGTTGAGTGCAAAAAAATCAGAAAAAAAAACAACATAAAAAAATATCTAAAAAATGAAAAGTCTTTTTCTATCTTCCATTCGGTGAGATGCATTGTAGCGATCAGAATAAAGAAAAAGTTCACCTGGTGTGCTGAATAACGTGTAAATTGGTTATTACACAATCTGAATATTTGTATAATTGTTTGTATTTTTTCATAATGATTTTGGAAAGGAATGTGTTTATTTTTTTGACTTCTGTTCCAGATGTGTCTTCTGTTGGCCTGACATTGTGACTGGTCTGGTGGGATTCTTACCTCTGTATTGAGCCTCTTCTGTGATAAATTCTTTGTATGCAGTGTTTAGGAAATACTGTAGGGAACATGGGGAGGAGTTGATATTAGGAGCATTTGATCAATTTGTATTTATTTATTTTATCATTTTGTTAAAATAAATTGTGAAAAAACAAAAAAAAAAAAGATCATCTCCTGAGATATATTTCTTAATTTGGTAACCTTTCTTAAAACCTTGTGTGTTAAAAGCAGTCAGGGGTTCACTGTCGCTGTAACGATTGTTCATAAAGAAGATGATGCAATATTTAAGGTAAACTGATTTTAAAATGGGAAAGAATATCAAGAAAAGTCTTGAAAATGTTCGTATTAAAGATATTTCCTATTTATACTTGGGTTTTCTTTAGAGCCTTATCCTCTACATAAAACCCTCTAAAAGGCGGACATACGCTACCAGAGTAGCAGCTCGTTCCACCTTCAATGCTCAGGGTTGAGGAAACCAGGTCTTCCTCCTTGGATGGTACATTTCCCATGATGCTTCCACCTCCATGTTCTAAGTGAGGCTTTGTTTTATGGATTTCTTGCAGACCTAAATTTTGCCTTCATCTTTGTCTTGTTCTTTCACTTCACTGATTTCCCAAACGCCTGCCATCACATGCGCCTCCTTGGCAGTGGTGTCAAAAGTACACATGTTTGTTACTTAAGTAGAAGTATAGATACTGCAGTTTAAGTATCAAATTGACCTCTTTACTCAAGTAAAAGTGAAAAAGTATGTGCTCCAAAAACTACTTTAAGTATAAAAGTATAAAGTAACCTTTAAACAAAACAGCCAGATGCCACTATATGAACTGAAAGCTCAACTTTTCGACTATTTCTAAAAATTCTTTGAGATAGGGCCAAGGATGAGGGAGGTCTTGTTGGTCTCCATCTCCCGATACGCTCTCGCCTGTGTCCGACCTTTCAGACATTTCAACATCTTTTTCTGAATCCAACATCGTAGCATGGCATAGACAATTCACGTTAGCAGTTTGAAGAACACCTGCTTGCTTCTGATGATTTCCTTTAGCTAACCAATGAGTGTTTGCGTTATATGACTCATCCAATCAAACTAGTTTCCACTAGATGTGGATGGAGCCAATGATCTGCATTGGATGGAGCACATGACGGGAAATAAATGTCAGAAGTAGGAAGAAAAATAAGTAATGGAGTAAAGTATGGATACCTAAAAAGTGTACTTAAGTATAATAACAAAGTATTTGTACTTTGTTACTTGACACATCTGCTCCTTGGTAGTTTTGGGAGGATCCCTCAGCCTTCCCCAAACATCCTCACCAACGGGCCTAATTTATTTCCAGAAAAGTTTGGAGGATAAAGTTCACTCTCTGAAAGAGCAGTTATGGGATTGTCACTGGTGTCTGCGTCTCATCTTGAAGTCTTTCTGCTATAATGAAGAGCTTATTCTCCAGTGAGGATAATGAAGGCGCACACTATCTTTAACTCTTCGGTCCAACTAACAAATACTCAAAAATCAGAGCACAACTCAATTCAATAATCCTTGAGGAATGGCCATGAAAGGCGCTGCCCTTACAAGAATTGCTGTTTCTTTTGTCAGGGGTCACATTCAGCACTAAGGTGTGAATTGAGTTTAGGTTTAGGTTGGGGTTAGGTGTGAACCAGTAATGGTTAGTCTGTAGAAATGAATGGAAGTCAATAGTGTGACAAGTTTCACTAAGATTGAATGTGTGCTTGTGAATATGTGTAAAACACTGTTCACATAGCCATTATCTTTTATAGTAGGATTTGGTGTAATGTTAATCACCTGCTGCACATGGTCCACATTTACAGACGTCCTGAGGGAAGGAAGGGGGCATAAAAAGAGTCTTTCTAACCGTAAATAATGTAATAACAATAGTCTACGATACAATTTGCGGTATGTTTGTCATGAATCATTTTTTTCATGTTATTAAGTTCACAGTAAGTACGAGTTAAAAAAAATAAATAAATGCTTTGTAAAAAAAATACGATCTCCATACGAGAGTTCTACCTTCTCATAAACCTGCTTTGACTAATGTAAAGCCACCAGCAGAGTGGCGCAGCGGAAGCGTGCTGGGCCCATAACCCAGAGGTCGATGGATCGAAACCATCCTCTGCTAAAGGTTTTTTTTTTTTTCGAAAACATTTTTTTAACTAATAGCTACTGTTGAGATATTTGTTGTCTGATGGTGCGCGTCGTTTTCGAGTACTTCAATCGAGTCTTTCAGAATGATCAAGAAGATCAAGGCTAATCGGTCTGTGACAGTGTACGTCACTTCCGCAAAAGCGCAATGCGTTTAGGGTAGTTAGCGCCATTTCTGTGGTGAAGAGACAGAAGCAACAAACGAAAGAAAACTAACAGAGACTAGAAGTGTTCTAGTTGCTTCCTTTGGAAATAATATGGTACTACACTGGTGCTGCGTCCAAGGATGCAATAGTAATTCTAAACAGAAAACAGCAGATGGGGCCGTACGGTTTTTCGTATTCCCCACTTGGAAAAAGAAAAATACGGACCGCAGACAGAGGACTTAACAAAGAGGCGTCGGGCTGCATGGGTCGCTGCTGTAAGAAGGAAAGACATCACGTTTCATAAAATATCTCCTCATGCTCGTGTTTGCTCTCGGCATTTTCACAAAGGTAAGTCCTTATAAATATACACTAATAGAAATCAACACGCTGAAATGGTTTGCTTATAAAGTTGCAGGAGTTCATGTAAACCTACTGAAACATGCTGTGGAAGAGAAGCGGAAAGTGATGTTTGTTTTGTTTATTTCTTTTTTAGACCGCTAAAATTTAATAAATAATGCATTCTCTGTATATAATCATTTACACAATCTGCAATACAAATATTTTTAATGAATAAATATATATAAGACTTAGACTTAGACTTAGACTTGACTTTATTAATCCCTTGGGATTACTCCCTTCGGGAAATTGTATTTCCAGTAGCAGGAAAAATTGCACATATAAGAAAATAGAGGATGTTTAGACACAGTATATACAATAGAAAAAATAAAATCAATTAAATAAGGTGTAGGGAAGATGTATTGGGGGATGAGGATAGACAAAATAAATACAGAGGCTATAGCAAAACAACGACTTAAATTAACAGTTATGTAGTGTATTGCACTTGAATGGTTGGAAAAAAGAGTGTCCAGATTATAAAAACCACAGCGAGTATCTACAACTCCTTCACTTCTGTTCTCTTACCCCTATTTCCCTCTCCCCCAGAGAGGAGTTATAGAGCCTGATGGCATGAGGGACAAAGGAGTTCCTGAGTCTGTTGGTCCTACATTTGGGAAGGAGCAGCCTCCCACTGAACAGGCTCCTCTGGTTTGCTGATGACGATTGTGCAGGGGATGACTGACATTGTCAATGTCCAGCAGTTTGTCCAGTGTCCTCCCTCTCTGCTACCGCCACCAGTGAGTCATAGTTTCATGCACGCGACCACAGAGCGGCCCGCCTGATCAGTTTATCCAGCCTGGAGGTGTCCTTCTTAGATGTGCCGCCCCCAGCACACCACAGTGTAAAAAAATATAAATACACTGTATATATAAAAACACTGTACATACCCACCGCCAGACAACTCACTGTATTTATTCATCTGTGCAATCTACTTAAAGGAACAGTACACCCAAAACATGATTAGCCTTCATTTTCTACTCACCCCCATG
>JAGKQL010000004.1:28382010-28401417 GCA_018398635.1 Cyprinodon brontotheroides | reverse complement strand
CGGTGAGTGTACATACTAACTTAAAAAAGGTAATGGTAAACTAGCCCCTGGGTGGCTCTGTCTGCAGTTAAGAAGGTGAGCTCTGAGCCAGTTTTCATATCAAAGGGAAGAAAGAGAGGAAACCCAGTTAGGGGCTGAACTAACAAACAATATGAAAGAATGAAGCATAATGATGAAAAGTTAGATCCCTAAGTCCTCCAGCAGTCTAAGCATATAGCAGCGTAACTATAGAGATAGCTCCAGATAAACTAAGACACTCTATAAGTTTTATCAAAAAGAAAAGCTAAACACTTATTCTATTCTGTTATGTTTTCTGTTCTGTTCTCATCCTGTTCCATTCTACTCTGTTCCGTTCTACTCTGTTATATTACTGTTATTCTATTCTATTTGGTTTATATTCTATACTATTCTGTTCTTTCTGCTGAATTCTGTTGTATTCTGTTTGCTCTGTTCTATTCTGTTGTGTTCTATTCTGTTCTTTTCCATTCTACTCTGCTCTGCTCTATTCTATCGATTCTATTGTATCATGTTCTGTTCTATTGTACTCTGTCTTATCTTATTCTATTCTGTGCTATTCTGTTCTGTTGTTTTTTCATTCTATTCTATTCTATACCATTATCTTATATTCTATTCCGGAGGTCTTCAACAGGGGGTCCGCGACCCCTAGGGGGTCCACGGAGGTACTGCATGGGGGTTGAGAAAGTTTTGCTTGATTAGACTTTTTTATATATATATTCCACCGTGCAATATTTTCCACTAATTGAAATGTCTTTAAATACACACTAATATGAATTCATCACACTGTAGTAAATAGATAAATGGAGGCAGAAGATGTCTTTCATCATCAATGCTCACATTCAGCGACACACAGGCGCTCTTTCAATCCTGGGCACCGTTTCATTCACAACACCTGTCCCATCAACCAGGAATCAGAATCAGAAATACTCTAATAATCCCAGGGAGAAATTTCTTTCGTTGCATTACTCCATCTGTAATAGAGTGACTATAGGACCATTTTGATATAACACAATTTCATTGATATATTATATACAATTGGGGGTCACCCCTGTTCTATTCTGTTGTATTCCATTCTGCTTTCTATTCTGTTATCTTCTGTTTGTGTTACATTGTAGTCTCCACTTTACAGTCCCACAATGGAGAAATTCCCTCCTCTGCATTTAACCCTACCCATTGGGGAGCAGTGGGCTGCCACTGTGTGGCCCCAAATCGAAACAGAGTGGGGTTTAGGGTCATTGCTCAGGGACCCAGGTTGGTGCAGGCTGTGGGGATCAAAGGCAGTGCACTTGCAACCTTCTCAATAAGCTCTGCTTCTAACTATTAAGGCCACCACTCCAGCCTGGCAATAATTATATTCTACTGTTTCCGAACATTTCCTGTTCTATTTTATTTTTTATTTCCATTCACTGCTATTTCTAATCTATTGTATTCTATTCTGTTTACAGGTTTTATTCTATTCTGTTGTCTTTTATTCTATTCATATATATTCCATTCTGTTCTATTATTTCTTTCATTTTATCCCATTCGTACTCTATTCTGTTCTGTGTTACATTCATTCTCATGGTATTCTGTTCTCTTCTTTTCCTTTCTATTCTATTCTATCCTGTTCTAATGTATTCTATTTGATTCTATTCTGTTTTATTCTATTTCTTTACCTTATTCTATCTGTGTTCTATTCTCTTCTCTTCTCTTCCCTATTCTATTCTATTCTGTTCTATTCTATTCTATTCTATTCTATTCGATTCTGTTCTATTCTATTCTATCTTCTATTCTTTTCTATTCTATTCTATCCTGTTCTAATGTATTCTATTCGATTTTCTATTCTGTTTTATTCTATTCTATTCTATTCTTTTTCTTGTTCTATTCTACTTCTCTTCTATTCTATTCTATTCTGTTCTATCTTATTCTTATCTCTATTCTATTCTATTCCTATTCTCTGTTTAAATTCAAAGGGCTGATTCGACTGGACTTGGTTTTCAAATCTTGGAAACCAAGTCCAGTGGATATTTTTTTGAATTTTTACGGAATGACCGCTGACCTGGATGACTGAGAACCTTCATCAAGCATATTCTACATTCTCTTCTATTCCTATTCTATGACTATTCCTGTTCAAGTAGCTATAACGGTCCCCAAACATTTCATTTTGGCTCCAGATTCCAGATTTATTTATACATGTAAATCAAAGTAAGTAATGTTTGAATAATAAATGCATTATCTTATTAATTTTTATTGAATGGAACAATTTAATTAACAATTTCATTTACATTTTAATGTTTCGAACTCAAATAAAATGTTGAATGACCATAGTAATTTAAATATCGCTTTTTAAGTCAGGAGTCTTGAGCAAAGCTTCTACATTCAGTCATTCACTCATTCTCTCTCACAGACTGATGGTGGTGAGCTACACTGATGGGGCTCACTGACAGAATCATGGCTGCCCAACACTGGGGCCACCGGACCCTCTAAAGAAGTTGATTAGTCAGCCACTTTATCTGAATGGGATTAAACTGATCCCTAAAAAAATAAAGTTAAAAAACTTTGAATTCTTCCGTTTTGCAAACTGCTATTACTAATTCCCATATCAAAGATTTTTTTCTTTTTATATTCCCTTCTTTCATCTCCAAAATATTGAAAAAATAAGATCCTGAACAGAACTTAGTGACAAATACTGTACAATTTTAAATTTTTCAGTTTAGAGGTAAGGTGTGAATTAAATATAGGTTGTAGTGGTAATAGTTAAGGTTAGGAAAAATTTCAGGGTTAGGCAAATATGCCATAACCCCCACAGGGGGTCCTGAACGGCAGTTTGAATTCCCTGCTCTAGCTAGACTAATGCTCTTTTCCAGAAGGGTTTCATATGCCTTCTATTAAGATAAAAAAAAAATATTAATTAAATTATAGCAAAGAAGGGCAATACCCACGGTCACTTTTATTCAAGGAACAGGATGCAGATTTTCCCTCTAACCGGTGGGTTACCAGCCTTGCTTTTCTCAGTGGCTCTAATGTAACTAGCCACCATCAGTGTGTGAATGACTGAAAGTAATTTAAAACACAACTATGTCCATTAATGTGATAAAGCGTTGTACAAGTATAGACCAATGACTGTTATGCAAAAAAAATCAGTAGTAGGAAAAACTTGAAGAGTAAGGAAAAGAGGTTGGTTTTTCCCTCCAGCATCCGAAGCCCATAGCAGCATTAATGCTCATACAGCAGATTAAGCCACAAACATCTGTGGTTTACAGGACTAGTAAGTAAATAAAACTTTTATTCAGATAGCAGAGTGTATAAAACTGTTATAATATGATATTAATATGCGTTTTAAGCTGTAATTTAATGGAAGCCACAGAGTTTTATGATCTCAGAGGAAGTTCTAGCTTTCGGAGTCTGCTTTCTACTAGTTAACCTTTGGTGGTCTCCAGGAGGTTTCATTAATATCTTCAAAATATTTTCTTTTTCTGCACCAATGTGTAGTTGGGTGGTGCATGTGTACGTTATCTATTTAGGACTGATTTTTGTATATTTACTAACCCTCTTAGGACCAACAGCCCAAAGCAGGGTTTCTGCCGGTCATTATAAGTCATTAAATTATAATTTTTCAAATTAAGGCCTTAATTGGCATTAAAATTCATTAAATGTGATTACCATGGCATTTAAAATGCTTTATAAAAAAGAAAGTTTTTTTTCAAATATATCAGATTTAACTGGTTCCACGTGTTTGAAAGTGGAACTGCTCCTGGTTGATCCTAAAGCCATATGTTCGGGACATGGCTGCAGCCTGTCGATGGTAAAAAGATTAGTGATCTAATCCATTTGTTTTATATATATATATATATATATATATATATATATATATATATATATATATATATATATATATAGAGAGAGAGAGAGAGAGAGAGAGAGAGAGAGAGAGAGTAATGTAAGACTTATTGATGGCATTAAAATTATTTCTACGAGCATTAAAAGAGCATTAAATTAGAGTTCCTCCTTCCTGTATAAACCCTGCCAAAGGCTGGTCCCAAAATTGTGGACTCTCATTTTTAACCTTAGAGAGTACGATTAGAGGTACGTTATTTATTCAATTCAGGTTAAGGTTAGCAACTTAATCATGGTTAAGATAAATGTCAGGGTTTGACATGAATTTGATAATTAAAATGAATGAAAGTTAATGAGAAATACAAGCCTGTGTGTGTGTGTCGCGGGGGATAACTTAGCTAAGTTAACTTAGGTGATATTACCTTAACATAATAATTATTCATTTAGTTACTTCAAAAATAAATAACTAATTTATGTAATATTAATGCAGTACAATCAAATACTTTAATGCAAAAGAAATAAATTATCTATTAATTGTAAATGAATCACTGAATATACAAAACAAGCAAACATTTATCATAATCAATGATAAAATTAAATAAAGTAAATAATGTGATCATATTATCAACTATAATGATGAACTAATATGTGAAAATAAAAATATTTGTGAAGGCAAAGCTTTTAAGTCATCAATGACATAAGGAAAAGTTTAAAAACCCATGAGTTTAATTTCTGGGTGTGTTCTTTGTCATCCATCTTAGTCAAAAGGTGACTGACAGACACATGGCTGGTCCTTTAAGCTGCCACATTTTAGTGTAAGCACTCCGTGAGATTTTATGATGCAAACAATGCACCTTCAGACGCTCCTCTTTGTTTGGAGATAAAATAAAAAATTTGAAAGAGACCCACATCAACCACTAGATGGAGCAATAATACCAATTAAGATCAGAGTTTCCCCTGACCTTCTCCCACAGGTCTCTTTATAAAACTGCAGCTTCAGTTTCCAATTTCTATATACCAAAGGTGAAATATTCCAGCTGAACTTATTCAATTGGTCCAATCAGGAACCTGGTTCCCTGCTTTGCATTAAAAGGGCCTCTCAGCAGACCATCATAAATGTGGAATGTTTCAGAAGGTCTACAGTGCCTACAGAGCCATATCTCCACCAGTGCAGAGCTTGCTGGAGCAGATCAGAGTTGGTTCATCTGTAAACGTCGTAAGAAAAACTGTTTTAAATTAAAAGAGCAGCAAAGAAGCAATTAGTGGTAGAAAGAAACAGCCGAGAACAGGGTGAAGATGCGAGAAAACTGGTGATAAAAATACTTTCTCAGATTAATCTTTCCTTCGAACGTCTCGGATGTCTCGTGAAGAAACGCTAAGAGCTGCAATGACTTATACTATGAGCTGGCTGGCCTAATTCCTGTTTGGGATACATCTCGTCCAATGGAGGGTAGGATCCTTACAGCACTGCACAAGAAAACAGCCATTAATAAAGACCGAAATCAAGACATCCTCTAAGTTCAACTTCTAACAATCCAGGAACAGGAAGATGAGCATCTGTGGATTTTCAATCATGATGGAGCATCACTTTAACAAAGCTGAAGTAGATCAGCAGTAAAACACGATGGACAGGTAGAAAGGAACCTCTGCAGACCTGAAGAACAGAAAGAAAATGTGATCAGGCCTTAAAGGAATAGGCAAGTACACCCAAAACATGATTAGCCTTCTCATTTTCTACTCACCCCCATGCTGAACAACACTCTGGAGTACTTTTATTATCTCAAATGCATCTGGAGATCTGGGAGGCTTCTTGCTGGTCTGCTGACATTCAAATAATGGAGGTCTATGGCTTCCTCGAGAGGCAGAAAAGGTCCATAAAAGTCCTCACAAAAAACGCGGTCAATATTCCCTCCATACTGCTCGGCCCCAATGTATTCCAAGTGTCCTGAGTGGGTAGCGTCCAGAATTTACTCTAAACTAAAGTCATTTAGAATGTTTTAGAGCATAAACAGTAGTGTATAGGATTTCCTGAAAGCGCGTTCACGTAACGCCACGGAAGCCGGCTTCTTTGTTTAAGATTTCCAATTATAAAAACATTCACATATGCCAAGTGATGTTATGGATTTAAATTTTTTGTTTTGAAATGTTAATATTTGTTTAAAAATAACGGTTATCCTATCTTATCCCCATGGTACCCCCCCCCACACACACACACACAGAGCTTTGTTTTCATGACATATGCGGACATTTCATTGACTTGCATTCATTATATGGCCTAACCCAGACCCTTACCCTAATCCTTACTATTACCAAGATGTACCTAATCCCAACCTAAACTGAATTCACACCTTAGTCCTAAACCTAACCCCAACTCAAAGAAAAGAAACTTTACCATATAGGGACCAGTTCAATGTCCCCATATGTGTGATGGAGAGCAGAGGCTTCATCCCTATTAATTGATATTTATTTATAGAACAGATAGTTTGTTTCATTTCTTTATTTCAGTTTGTGTTGTGTTAATTGGGGTTTACCTTCCTGGTGTGTCTCCTTAGAAGGGTGGAGCATACCATGTGAGCTAAGAAGGATAATACTCTAAAGTTAAGTTATATTAAGTTTGATTTAATTTCTTGATTGACTTTAGGATTAGTTGTTTCTAAGTTGCATGCATGTAAATATTTATTTGTACCCTTTATTTTGTGTTGGGTTTGTAAATAATTTATGGTTGTTTTGTCACCCCTTCACCTGGTGTGGAGTGGGAGTGGCCAAAAGCTAAAGCCAGCTGCTGTGTTTGGCAGTAAAAAAAATGGGTGTCGGTGTATTGGTGAACTGCAGCACCAATAAAACATATTCCACCAAGTCTTGTTGCGTTGCCTCACCTCCTTCTAACCCAGTGCAGCCCTCGGAGAGTGACAATATGTAACTGTAAGTCCTCACATGTAGGATATTTTACAAAATACTTCCCTCACATTGTAGGTAAAACAAGACCACACACACACACTCACCCCTACTCATTCTGCCATAATAGTGAGGACCATGTTTTGATTCCCATTGACTTTAATAGATTTTCAGTCATTTTCAACCCTTTCTATGCCCTAACCTTAAAACTAACCCTAAACCTTATCAATATCAATGCATACCTCACCCTAACCTATTGACACCTTAGCCCTAAACCTAAATATTAGCAAAATAGCATGTGAGGACCGGCAAACTGTCCTCACTTTGCCACAACTGCTCCTCAAGGTGCAGTTGTGGCAAGTCAGAAGAAAGGAAAAACAGATATACCACAAACTGCAAAAATTTGGGAAATAAACTAAACAAATAGAAAACAGGGGAACTCCTGAAGTAATGGCATATAATCTGAAAAGAAAAAAAACAACAAAAAAACTGTATGATATAGTGTTCATGTAGGTCATTCAATTGTAAATGAAAAATACATATTTTAATTATTCTGGAGAGCAATTTTCACTCATTGAATCTATTAGGGGCCAAAGAAATGTAATGACCTCAATATTATTTAGATATTGTTGTTAATTTTTCTTTATCTTTCTGCAATATTAAACCATTGAAACCATCCCTCTCAGCACAGGACAGCATCTGATCTGGCTAATAAACTATTCTTATACTCTCTGTTACTGCTTTATTTAGCATTTAACATTTTAATCATGTCTGTTTTTTTGTTTTTTTTAAGAGTACGTATTTAATTTCACCATTTCCAACATAGATATCTTCTTCTGAAATGATGATGCTTTTTTTCACTGGTTCCATCGCTCTGATAAAGAGGCGAATCAATCAGCTCTGTGGACACATGAACATCCATGGTCTTGACCCACTTACCATGAATCCCACTGGATGTTGGTTCTGGTGTCGACGGCTGAATAGATGCTCCTCCTTTTTTCAGTCATGTTTCTATTTCTAGGGAGAAATGCTTTTTTTTTTTTTTTTTCAAAGTTTGTCCTAATTCTTATTTTTCTTTTTTGTCCCTTTGTCATTTTTAGACACTTTCTAAATAAAGAAGAATCTCCCGTCTTCATGTTTTTTTAAACTGATGATTACCGTTATTTGACATACATCAAAATAAACAGTAATAAACAATAATCAGTGTGTGTTTTTAAGACAATATGTTAAGCATAAATATGACTGCAGCTCAGTTTGTTCTAACTGCACAGATATATAAGAAAAAAAAATAAAAATAACATTCACACCACCTAAAAATCCACTCCTGAGGCTGGTCGAGTTCATCTCTGGGGAGATGAACTCGACCAGCCAAGTTTCTCTCCAAGGCTTTTTAAATAAACCTCATCTTTGACTTCTGATTGATTAAACTGTCGCTCTCTGAACTGTAGGGTTTAAATCAGCTGTTTCATTCTTACTCTCAGTCAACATGATGTTATCAGTCAGCTGTTTTCCTCCTTTACTGGGCTGTTGGAGTTTTTATATTTATCCGTTTATCAGTAGAAAGCAGGCATTGGCTCTCTGCATGACTCCACAGGTTACAGGTTTTTAAAGAAGTTGATACCTGTGGCCCGACTCACAGGTGAAATCTACCTGCATCACATCAGGCTCCTCCTGCATCTTGTCTCTGATGCATAATGACGGTAAAATATGACATTAGCCGAGTGCAGGATGAAACGGCAGGAGGGACCAATCAGACGGTAGCCGACGCGTCCGTGTTGGATCCTGATAACCTGGTTAATGTCAGCTCATCAGGTTTCCCAGGGTGTCTGTTCTCCTCTTTGTTCTGCAGTGAAGTTAAACATGTTAAACTGATCGGGGAGTCCTCCTCCCTGCTGCTGCTGCTTCAGTGCCTGAACCACAGACAGGACGACCTTCAAAGCATCTGTCCCTGTATGTCCCTGGTCTGGATGCCCTCAGCAGGATGACACACTGGAACACGCAGGTTTAGCGGAAAAACCTTTTTTGCGTACATTTTTAGTACGTCTGCATGAATCCGACTCATATCTGCTTGGTAACATCCTCCTATTTCTGCATTCATCTTTTTTTTATCTCTTAAATCCCATCTTCTCTTCTATTGAGGATCCCAATCCTGTTGTTACATTCTCAAGCGTTTTCTACCTGGAGGAGCTGCAGGCGGGGCACTCCACTATTCCAGCTTAAGAAAAAGGGGTTTTCATTGGTGTAATCTCATGGATTTTCCTGGAATAGATGGTCTGTTAATCTGTCCGTTGCAGAAGATTGTAATGGCAATGAAAGCCCCCCCATACCATAATACTACCCCTTGAAATCAGCCGAGCTGCTGGGACAAGTTGGTGACGGTGTGATGCTGCTTAGACTGTCCAACTATAACCCCCCGCTGTCCATCCTCCCTGAGCCCAACAAAGGTATCATACGGAGGGAATTTGTTCCATTTTTGTTTCAAACCAAAACTGTCAAGGGTGAGTAGAGGTTTTGAGGACCAAGAAGCAGAGATGAGTTTTGCTGATTTAATTAAGGACTCACAGGCAATTGAGGCAAAAATCCAGGAAAATACCGAAATACTGAGGGAACCAAAAAATCCAGTAATGTTAGGGTGAACACACATGGGGAGCGAGGAGACGACAAAGCAAAAAAACAAAACAAAAAAACAACCAAGTAAGCAGCAAACAGTGACTGAACAGGAGGTGTATAAATGGGAGACTGAACAAAGGCCAGGCTAATCAGCAGATTGGAAGCAGGTGTGGACAAAGGAATCAAGAAGGGAGCTAGGAGGAGACAACACAAGAGGGCAAACAGGAAATACATAAGAACTCAAAAAATATAACCAAAAACAACCAGAATAAGACAAAATGGAAATGAAACCAATAAAGTACAAAACAGAAAGACATTAACTGAAAACTAAAAACAAAAACTTGAATATTATTTCATGTTTTAAATGTTAAATATTTCAGGGCATGGAGATGGAGCAGTGGTTATCGCGCATGACCCATATACAGAGGCCTGAGTTCAAATCTGTCCTATTAAAAAAAAAAAAAGAACTCATGTTTTTATTTAAAAAAAATCCAATTTCTTTTACTTATTTTATGTTTTGGGATGCATTTTTTATTTATCTTTTTTTAGATTGTGTTATATGAATTTCTTTCTTTTAAAATGGATTTTTCCGGATCACACTCTTCATTCTGGGGGCGGCTTTCCTCTGGAGTGACGAGCGAGTCCTATTAGTCTGCTGGTCAAGAGCAACTGAGCAATTGAGGCGAGGAGAATGCGATCAAGAAATATTATTTTAATAAATAAATTTGATGTCATAACAATAAAATATTATAAAGTTTGAGGAAAAGAATCGAAATGCTTAAAAAGAGAAAGGTCACTCTAAAGGAAACAAAGAAACTAACTTGGAAAATAACACAGAGTCAAACAAACAAACAGTGACTCAGCAGAAAATGGTTTCTACAGAATCGGTAAAAATTATCAAACTCATTTTAAGTATTAATACATTTTTCTGTCCCTTGCCCAATTTTTTTTTTCACTGCCTTTCTTCCTCAGGTCCTTCCTTCCTTTTATTTTGCCTTCCTCTCAATAATCTGTTCTTCCTTCCTTGGATCCTTCTTCAGTTTCTTTGTGTGTATTCTTTCCTTTTTCTTTCCTTTCATCCATTTTTTTCTTCTCATCTTCTTTCTCCCTCCCTGTTCAATGTCCTTCCTCCTCCCATTTGTTGTTGTCATTCCTTCCTCCTAGTGTCCTTCCTTCCTTCCATCCTTCCATCATCCATACTTTGTCTCCTTCCCTATTTCTTTTTGCTCCCTCCTTTCTTGAAACAAAGTCTAAATGTGACCAAAAACATTTAGAGTATGCAAAAATATAAGTTTCTAATGAGGAAAAAAACGGAAACAATTCATGCAAATTAATACATAAAGTATAATAACACGCAAAATAAGACATCATTACAACAACAACAACAAAATCAGCTAAAGGGAAGAAGAAAATCCATAAGTTCCAGAAAAAAATATTCACAAAATGCATCATAAAGGGATTCTTGGATGAAGATTTTATTTATGATTTCTCTCTAACTGCAAGCCAGAAATTGATACAGACATCTGGCTGCTGGTGGCTTTAGACTCTTAATTAGACTTTTGGGGTTAAAATAAGCAAATTCAGGTCAATTGCAGATCAACAATTCCCTAATTAATCGAAGGGAACAGGAGTCGAATCACGACAGAGAAACAGACTTGGAGGAAAAGATGCAGAGGAAGGAAAAATAAAGAAAGACAAAATAACTTCTGATGACTTAATGCTGCAGATATGAAGCAGAAGAGATAAAAGAGTAAAACTGCATATTTTAAAGACATTCTGAAGGCTTGTGAGCAGACCCAGAGTCATGATTCTGTAGGAAGCAGCAGAGTTGGTGTGAAGAGGAAACGAGCTCATACTCCACAGTGAGCCCACGGAGCTCCTCAGTGCTCGCTGCTGCAGTGCATGCAGGGAAATACTGCCCTCTGATGACATAACGCCAGCTCTGCTACTTTTAGCAGCTGGAAGTGACTCATGAGAGCAGCTTGAGTGAATCCAAGCAGGTTGTTGGAGGGATTTCATAACCCTCTCAATGTAAAAGAAGGAGAGGAGGGGGCTGGACGTGGCACCTCTCCACCGGCCTCCACCTCCACTGCAGCTCCGCTCCACATCTGCGGATTTCATCCACCAAATTCTCCTTCAGATTCTCCAGCCTTCACTCTGAGCCTCCCACTGATCCTTCTCATCCCACACAGACTCAAACACAGCAGCAGGCCAGCATTGCAGGAACCAGCTTTAACCTGAAGCAAACAGACTGAGCTCACAGAGTCACTCAGACCGGAACCTGGCTTCCATCAGTCCAGGACCTGGCTTCAGTCAGCTGCAGTAAGTTCTTGGTCCCCAAAGAACCGGGTTCAGTCAGTACCAAACCAACCCTGAGTGGAGCACCAGAACCCAGAGATGCTCAGACCAAGAATCAGGTTGATCCTGCAGCATGGTGACCTAATCAGGATTTTCTGTTTCCTGGTTTAGAAGCAGAAAACACCCAAGTATTAGTGAGGTCCAGGCTTCACTAACACTGCAGGAAAGTTCTGCCCTGGACCCAGCTTCTTTAACATCAGACATCTACCAAAAGTGCACATGTAAACACTCAAATTATTTGTTTTATTTCATTTACACAGTCATAAAGTACATTACACAGGCATTTTAAAGGTTTTACATGTGCAGATTCAGTACCACTAGACCCCAGTATGTTCCACTCATTACTGCTTGCTCCTACTCTGCTTTCCACTACGCCTGTAGCCTTTCTCCTGCTACCATGTGGACCTGTTTCTGCAAGCTCCTGTCAAATTCCATCACTCTGACGTTAAGAACAACTGGGGAAAATAAACCATCTATTATTGGCTACATTTCAGGAAAGCCGGCCTCTTGAAACAGTGCTGTTCTCCTGATTGTGGCTAATAATCACAAATCATCAAGGTAATCGCTGTTCTTTGGAATTCTGTCGTTATATCCAACATCCATCTGCATCAGCTGACAAATTTATAAACACACTGCTAAACAGTAGCTGCAACCTGATAGTGGATGTAGATGTCATATTGCTCATTATAAACAGTAAAGCTAATGTTAGCTTAGCTAATACAAAGTTCCAATTTCAAGATTAAACATAATTTTAAAGCGGCTCCTGCTGTCAATTTAACTATCTGAAACTCAACTGAAATGTTAAATGAAGTATAGGGATTATAAGATGTGCCTTTAGCTGACAGAGCGACCCACTTAGGCCAGTAATTATATAATAATTTCAAATGTACATATATATATAAATGTACATATATATATATATATATATAGTATATATATATATATATATATATATATATATATATATATATATATATATATATATATATATACATATGCCAACTACTTTTGCATTATTTTGTCTGTTAATATGCTCTGTCCAGAACTCCCTAAGATGAGAAGTTTTATTTTGTTCATTATTATTTTTATTATTTTCTTCTTTAAAGAACTGACTATCCGATTATTAGTCAGTTAATCGAGAAAAATAATCAGCAGATTAATCGATTTGCCATATAACTGTTAGCTACTTCTTTAGCATTCATCAAGGAAAGGAAACTAGGCCTACTGTCAAATTTAGTGGATGTTTGGTAATAACCCAAATGCAGAGACGAGGGAGATATCATTTAACCTGCAGATTTTTATTATTATTGCAGAGTAACAGATTTTTGCTTTCTACAAGTGGAGCAGTATGGCAATTGACATATTGCTGCTCCATTTGTTTCATGCATATAAATTGCTTTATTATAATTATGCAGGGGTTTTACACGTTTATATGGACACTGCAATGTAAATAGAACAGAAAAAAGAAGAAGAAAAAGGAAAAAGAAAAAAAAGAGAAAAGATGAAAGAAAGAGGAGATAGAAAGTAGACGATAACAAAGCATTTTCAGTCTGCTTCATCACCTGCAACGAGATGAAAAAGAACAGCACAAACTAAAAGACATGGTAATGAAAGATATTACGTCAAAGCAACACCTTGAATCCGCTAATGTGATTGGTCGCTTATCAAGGGGTGGGATTGTAGTGGGCGGAAGCGTCTACAAGCCAGATGGTTGTGGCCGCATCCTCTCGGAAGCATCTTGCCCCAACCAGTTAGCATCTTAGTGCTAGCAGGTTCCCAATGGGAAATTCCATTGGGACCAAGTAGCACTAAATTGAGTGACTTTAGAAACGACGCTGTCAAAGGGAGCGCTATGGACAGAGGAAACATGCAAGAGGATGGAGAGTTTAGTGTCGGGGGTCGTGGATGGGTCTCCTCCGTCATACATTTTTTTCATTTAGAGGAGGAAAGAGGGGACAAAGACATTGTGGAAGAGAAGGCCATAGGGCAGCAGAAGCTTGGTTTGGCAGTGTAGAAGGCTTCCAGCCGTACATGTTTGAGCCCTTGCCTGCAGCGCTAAGTAGTTCTGTTAGCTCCTGCCGCCTGCCGAGATTCACAGGCGTCCAGAATGGCGTAACACTTACAACAAAGGCCCATAAGCAACATTATCTGGAGTGGGCACCATATGAAGTACAACACCCCCATCCCCTACCCCCCGTCACTAACACATTGGTTATGGTTTTCATATACACTCTGGGTTGCCCATAATTCCAAGTCTTTTTAAAAAAAATTAAATACTCAAATACATAGTTCTTTTAAGATATTTATTGCGGTTTGAAACATATTATATGAGTGTATTTTTACCAACCATCTAAAGAACTATAGACATTCATTAACATATTAATTAAAAGTACCACTGTCTGCTTTGCTGTTGGTGTCGTGTTTAAACGGCTCACCATCATGTTGAAATCTGGCATGTGTTGCGCGATAAATAAAGTCCGGTCAGTTAAGCCAGTATCAGGTGAATATAAGAGGAATTTTTCACACCATTACATCTGCAAAGAGACGTCCTAGTCCACAATTGCGTAGGGGGCCAACCAGGTATCAGTGATGGGGCCCCTAAGAGGTCGGGGGCCCCTAAGCAACTACCGATAGTTACACCATTGGACGTCCGTCCCCGTGAACACTGGGATGGAACTCAATGGGAAAGTAAATTATTCTTATTTCTTATTTCAACTGTTGCGTTTATTAGCTGCGACATATGAATCAAAGATGCTATGACCCAAAAGATTTGATTGACAGATGACCATTGAGCTATATGATTGGCGGAATTAGGTGTACAGGCTGACATATAACTAACTGGCCTGCATAAAATAACAAAAAAAAAACCAACAGATTTTTAAGCACAGGATTTTTTTAAATAGAAATTTTCAACTTTTGGGACAATATGGTCTGAAAAAGAGTACATCCATATACATGTTTAAGAGTCATTTACTAAGAAAATTTGAACAGAATCAAAAACCCTGAACAGAAGGCCATGACAATTGCATCTTGTAAAAATTATCGAATGCATCTTCTGAGCAAACTGGATTTATTTCACATTCTTTCTCTTAAATTGATTGTCTGACATCATAATTGGATTTGTTCAGAGCTGTTTGGCCAAATATGATTACACCATGTTTATCTGCATTTTAGGTGTATCTTTCTTAAGATTATGCACTTTATATAATAAAAGTAAAAAAAAAAAAAAAAACTTAAATTCATAATACATGCATCTCTGGGCTGCTCAGTGGAGCAGTGGGTAGCACTGCTGTCTTGCAGCGAGAAGGTTCAGGGTTCGATTCCCAGCCCATGTTCTCCCTGTGCATGCATGGGTTCTCTCTCCGGGTACTCCTGCTTCCTCCACAGTCCAAAAACATGACTGTTAGGTTAATTGGCTGCTCTAAATTCTCCTTAGGTGTGGTGTGTGCATGAATGGTTGTTTGTCCTGTATGTCTCTGTGTTGCCCTGTGCTGGATCGGCAACCTGTCCAAGGTGTACCCTCGGAATGTGGACCTGTTCAGAGGAGATAGGCACCAGCACCCCTCGTGACCCCGCTTGGGACAGGTGTGACAGAAAATGGATGGATGGAATAAATTTAGTAAGGGAGGATCCCATTTCCAGGACAGATTGGGCACCAAAGAGTGATATTTATTCTGGTTTATTATAATTAGGGAAAGAATTAAAGTGATTTGGTCTATTTTATAAAGTACAAATTTACGATTGTATCAAACTCAGGTTAAAGGCACACTATGCAACATTTTTCAGTTAATTAATGTGTTCCATAACGTTTTGGATGATTAAATGATTCATTTCAGGTTGAACAAGGTGGTTCTCGGCCGCCCTGGTGGTCTCTGTGGAAATACCGCGACTTTGTAATTGTGAGGAGCACCGACCGCACCCGCAGGCCTCAGAAGTCTCTGGAAGCCCGCGAGTCAGTCTTGCTTACTGGCGAAACTGCTGCACGCCCAGTTAAAAAGCATGCTTCGTTGCTAGCACAGTGGCGATCTTTGTGCAGTGTGCTTTCACGGACGATCAGCAAAAGCAGCAAAATCGCTGTCTGCTGCTTCATATTTTACTGCTTGTACCTCTTTCAGTTAGTTCTTTTGACGCCATGGCTGGGAAGCAGCTTTTGTTGCTCCGGCTGCTTGTGCAAAAGTGGCTTTCTTGATGCGCGTAAGCGCATGGAGCTTCACTATCCTTTCTCTGCCCCTTGCAGCTATATTTGCTGTGATCAGTGGGAATAAAGTAGTTTTAATATATGTTTTAAGTGAGAAAATACACCTGAAAAACGTAATCAGTGCCGTGCTGTTCATTCAGATTATTATCCTGCCTTACAATATTATTTCTGTCGGAGACGCCAGACCCCCACATACCAGCGTGTGCGCTGACAGTAGAATCCCTTCATCAGCAGCCCTCCTGGCGAATTAAGCGCCCCTCGCGGTTCACCGCTGCAGCTGGTAGGTGTTTTTCATCTAAAATAATCTAAAACTGCAGGCAGCAGTGCAGGATAATAAAAAGCCGGGCCACATATTTTGCCGGGCAGAATTTCTGCGTGATTTTAAGTTAATTTAGGCGCCAATAAACTGTTTAAGAGGAGTGATCATAGGCCTGATCATCAGCTGCCTGTGTCTCTCTCCTGCCAGCTCCCAGATCAGCTTTCGCCTGATTGGTTGATGCGCGGCGCTGTCGAGCAGCAGAAAATTCAATTTTCTATCTCGAGCAGCTTGGTTCAGCAGTTTACTCTTGGCGATCAGATGCGTAGAAGTTAGATTTGGCGTTAGCCTGTGCTAAGCTCAAAACAACTCCGCGCTTCTGCCGACATCGAGGAGAAACCAGGAGAACAGCTGTGCATATTTACGACAGTGCACTAATAACTAGACTAAAAGAGACTTAAACATTTTTTAACTCTTTAAGAGAAAAGCAATTGGGAGGAAAACAGTACTGTCACAAAAGGCTGGATTTCTTAAGTAATAGCAGATCACTGGCATTTTACCTCCTCTGGTTGGTTCTACCCTCAAATCGAAAAAGGTTGACTTGTATGCAGAGCTCGTCATAGCTGAAACAGCTCTGGTGAAAGTCATAATGATATTCTCATGGCCACAGATAATGGACGTTTATCTGTATGTGTCCTGTTACATCTCAGTGTTTCTTCCTGTTCAAAGGGAGTTTCTCCTCTCCACTGTCGCTACAAGCATGCTAGGTGTGAGGGATTGCCTTTGAGTCAATGAGTCGACGCAATCAACTGGTTTTCCTTAGATAGAAAACTTTGAATCAATTCAACTGGATGATCTGGTGAACTGTAAAGTGCCTTGAGATGACATTTGTTGTTAATTGGTGCTATAGAAATAAACTGAATTAAATTGAATAGATACAGGTCCACATGTCAATAGGAGCGAGGCTAAGGGCATGTAGAAAGCTAGCAGCAAGAACAGAGTGGCAGTGTGCACTAATGCCTGTGATATATTGGGGTCTGGTGGTACTGAATCACATAAAACATTCAACATGCCTAGAGATTTGTTTAGATCCATGTGTATTAAATAAGACTGCTTGTATATCTGTTTATCATAATTCTACAATAGGTTTTTGGTAATAAAGAATCAGATTGAATCTGGGAGAACAAGAACTTAAAGAAGTACGAACAGCAAGGAACACTTCAGGAAGATCCGAATCCTACAGAGACATCCAGCCCACAAGTCTGATCCAATCAGTGGTGTCAAAAGTACACATTTGTTACTTAAGTAGAAGTATATATACTGCAATTTAAAAACACTCTGGTAAAAGTTGAAGTATCAACTTGACCTCTTTACTCAAGTAAAAGTGAAAAGTATGTGCTCCAAAAACTACTTCTAAAGTATAAAAATATAAAGTAACCTTTAAAAAACAGCCAGATGCCGCTATATATGAATTGAAAGCTCAACTTTTCGATTATTTAAGAACCATTCTTTGAGATAGGGCCAAGGATGAGGGAGGCCTTGTTGGTCTCCGTCTCCCCGGATCCACGCTTCACGCCTGTGTCCGACCTTTCAGACATTTCAACATCTTTTCTGAATCCAACATTGTAGCATGGCATAGACAATTCCACGTTAGCAGTTTTAAGAACACCTGCTTGGCTTCTCATGATGATCCTTTAGCTAACCAATGAGTGTTTGCGCGTTCTATGACTCATCCAATCACACCAGTTTTCACTAGATGTAGTGGAGCCAATGATCTACATTGGATTGAGCACATGACAGGAAATAAAATACACTGGAAAAACAACCTACAAATAAGTAGAAATTTCTCAAATTAAGTGTATTTACCCCTGAATTAGTATTTTTACTTAGATAAAATGCACAAAAATAAGAAAAAAAATGCAATTGTGTTTTCTTATTTTAAATGTAAGTTGTCTTGTTCCATTGGAAAAATGTGTCTTTTACCTCCTCAATCTAAGAACAAATGCACTTATTTTAAGATGAAATTACTTACATAGATTTCGATTTTTTCCAATGTATTTATAAACATTAAACCGAAGCCAAGAGTAACGGTTGTTTTAAAAATGTAAGGAACAGAAAGTACAGATACTTGTAGATACCTAAAAAGTGTACTTAAGTACAGTAACAAAGTATTTGTATTTCTTTACTTGACACCTCTGGATCCGATCTGCTGCAGACCAACACCACATGAAGGTACAGAATAGAGACACGCGATCAGATATACCTTACCGACTAACAAATCTTTTTTTTATTCTTACACACAACAGTACAATTACAACAATCTAGTCACTTCATTTCTATGTTTGCAGCTCAGAGCAGCACAGCATATACTGATGATTTATATCTGTGTTCGTTTGTTTCCATTTTTATAACAACATTTTATTCCAGCCTCATGGACTCACTAACATGGCGAGGTATACGGTTCATTCATTCAACGGTAGTATCGGATCGGTACCAGGTATCGGATGAAACGCTCAGCTTTAGCCTCAGACTATCTAGCAGGAAAATAACCAAGAAGTCCAACATATTGAGACATTTTAGTGTTAAGCACAAAAAGCCTTCATGGATCACATTTTGGTGGATTAGCGGCGCTTTGTTTGCTGAGATCAGAGCTGAGGACGTCCTGGTGGAACAAAGGAGGCGGACATGAAGCCTGTTTGAGGACTGAGCCCGGCTCGTCCCACATAATCACATCATGCAGAGTGTCTGCTGCTGGGTGGGGACACAGATCTGTCGTGCAGCTCCAGCAGCACACACTCTCTCCAGGTTCCTGTAATCTCATTACCGGTCCCTGTAACACAGTACCATCATAAACTACTGTTTGATCCTCACTTATTACATTATAGATAATGAGTCGCTGAAACGTGCATAGAACTGAGTGAGTCTGAAGGAGGCATGATGAGAGAGAACATCCAAATCTCTGCCTGAGATTTTACTTTTATTAATGGTTAAAAAAATGAGGACACCCTCCAACACTCTGTAGGTAATTTAACTAAACTTAAGAAAACGGCTCGTTGAATTTTAGTATGATTCAATAAAAAAAGTAATTTTTAGAGACGGAAAATTAAGAAAAAATGTCACGTTTACTCCCACTGTCAATGGCCAAAATAAAAAAGCATGTGGTTAGAAAACTTGTTTGTTTTTAGGTTGGGTTGGTGTGCAGACGGAACACCACAGTAGAACATAAAGAATAGTTAGAGACATTCAGAAAGAAGAA
>JAGKQL010000004.1:28342269-28381588 GCA_018398635.1 Cyprinodon brontotheroides | reverse complement strand
ACATGCACAATGGAAGCCATTCTGGAAGCAGCCAGGGAGGATTCTGCATGAGCCAAAAGCAGGAACAAGGAGCAATTGTCAAAAATTTTGGTGTCGATCATTCGATTTCATCCTGGACACTACAGAAAATGGGCTAAAATTGTTAAAAACCGGAATTCTCCTTTAATAGCAAAAGGTTCTTAATATAAGGTTTTTTACCGAACTGGAACTAGGTGCAGCTAACACTATGCTACTTAAGATGTTCTTCTAACAGGATATTAACAGACAAATTAGATTTTTCGTCTTAAATGTAATATCTTAATAAATATCACATAGTTTTGTCTATACTGCTTTGAGTTGTTTTGGTTAGTTTGTTGATTTGTTGATTATTTAACTTCTAAAATAGTTGACGATTATTTCAATTTAATTAATCATGATTATTTCAAATATCTTTAAGGTGGAAAAGTGTTCATATTAGCCGGCTTTGCTCTCACCACTCTCATCTCTGTTCCACCTGCCATGGACTCACTAGCTGGCAGTTTGTTAGATTTGCAGCCTTTGTAACTTTTTACCTATTGGTGAGACTGGGAAACCATGATAAACCATCCATAGCTAAGTGATAATGTTGCTAACACTGCATCCATATCACACAAACCCAGAAGAGATACAAATTAGTCTGAATGAGCTCTAATTAAACTTTTTTCTCAAAAATTAATTAATTAAATCTGAATTTAAAGGCAACATCACAAAGATTAAGTATGTTAAATACCAGGTAATCATTCATTTAAATGAAGAGTTGTTTGAGATCAAGATTGTCCACAAACCTAATCTAATTACAGCAGTTCTGACCGAAACCGTTTAACGATTGTGAGAATTTTTTAAAATAATTTCTCAAAACATTTGACACGTCATAAATGTTTAAAAGTTGCTCTACCACATAGTAAGTGAATATGTGTAAATGATTGACTTTAAACAATTTTTAAAACACTATCTGTGTCATGTTTCTGAATTTTAGCATAAAAAACTGTAATTATCACTGAATTTAAACAGAAAAAAAAAATCAGGTCGTAAAAATATCCACTTTTCAGGTGACGCACATTTAAAACCACGGTTGTTGAATCATAAACTATTTCTTATAGAAAGACACCAGAGCTGGAAACCATATATAAGTAAACAAAAGTTGACTTTACTTTTTGTAAAGTTACAAAAGTAAAGATTCTGTTGTTGATTTTCAGCCGCCGTCTGAGTTAGATGTGTCGTCCCAGTGTGAGAAACAGCTGAGGAATTTCTGATCTCGTTTTTGAACCCAGCAGGACCAGAAACTCCAGTCAAGCTCAGAGGCTGAAACATCAGCCGACAGGATCAGATCTGATCCTTTATGGGTTTTGTTTAGACGTGAAGCTCGTCCTGTTTGACTACTTGCAGATTAAAGGTATTTACTCAAAGAGAAAACTGCTGCTGGTGGTTGTTAAAGCATATTTTAACCTTTCACACTCTTTTGTCTGACAGTTCAGACATTTCCCCTTACACAACATGCAAAAAATAATACATTAACTGAATCATGCAAGATGCATATAAAATGCTAATTGTATAACTTTCAGGTAATCTGAAGAAATATAAAATCATATATATTTAATGACACCTTCGTCAGAAATGAGAAAAAAAAAAGTGATGCAGATTTATTGCATTTTTTGAACAAGTTTGGTCTGTTTGCATTTAGTCTCCATCAGCTACTAAAGCTGTTTGTCTAAAATGTCATATTAATATTTATACTAAACAAAAAATGATTAAAATTAAGAATTTTTTTCCATGTTTTAAACACAGAAAATGTAGGCGAGATCTAGAGATAAGCATGGTAAAAGGCAAAATAACAAACCTATCCAAAAAACTAAATTCACAAGAGCACAATAGGATATGAAGCCCAGACGGTGTAACGGAAGAAACGCTCTATGAACAATAAGAACCAGGGAGCTTACATAGTGAGGTACAGCTGGAGGATGACATCGAGGGTGTGTCCCTTTTTAAGGGCTGCTACAACAAGGCTGCAGCAAAGGCTTTCACAAATCGTTACTCCTTTAAAGTTGGCCCACAGAAGTTTCCTTCTACTCTCTGAATCAACATATGGGTTCAACGTATCCGTCCACCGCTTCCCAAGATACAATGCAGATTGAAAAGCATTGATCAATCTGGGTGGCAAAAATTGTTAAGAAATGCTTGTGTTTTTGTTACTGTTTCAAACGCTGAATTGGGCTAAAGCTTACAGTGTGTGTAATTTTCAGCGACATCTAGCGGTCAGACTACAGACCGCAGCAACATGAACATCTCCCCCCCACCGCTTCTCCCCAACAGTACGGGCGAGCGTTACGGACAAAATGTCTTCCCACGACGCCCCGCATCACCTACCTTCTCAAGTGATGAGGTTTGTTTACATAGATAATTTTAATACTGCCATCTATTGTTCAGTACCGCCTCAGTTCATCTCCCAATCCTGTCGAAGTTTTGGCTGAGCTTAATGGGCGCATCTCTCGCGATCGCTAGCGTTTGTTGGTTCTGCGCTTCGCCGTGAGCGCTGAAAGATGTCTTCGCCTCCATGGCTACGAGATGCTCAGAATGTACATTATAAATAACAAATTCTAAGGCAACCAAAATATTAAACCTTAAGAGGCTGAGCTCGCCAGAGATGATGATAAATAAACATAGTTATGTATAATATATTACATTTCTGGATTGTATATCCCTGTAATTATTAGCACACTGTAGCTTTAAAGGTATGACAGTACATTTTTCCCAGAAATTAAATGTCCAGATACGGCTAAATGGATAGCATTCTTTAGAACATTTAAACTATTTAAATCCATAAACTGCATACAAAACATTAGCCAATGCACTTTCCCTACTGCTGAAAGTGGATTGGCTACTTGTTTTAAATAAATATAATTAAATATAATAATAATTTTAATTACAAAGTTTTGTGTACATGCCGCCGTGATGTTATTTATGTAGGCTCCAAGCATAGCTCATACGCTGAGCTAATGCTCCGCCATTACGCCGAAGCACAAAGAAGTACCGGTACTCCTACACTTGCTTGCTGCTGCGACTTTTTTTTTTAGCTATTTGTTCACTCAGAGACAAGAACAAGAAGCCATTTAA
Organism: Cyprinodon brontotheroides; assembly: GCA_018398635.1. Classification (NCBI taxonomy): domain Eukaryota; kingdom Metazoa; phylum Chordata; class Actinopteri; order Cyprinodontiformes; family Cyprinodontidae; genus Cyprinodon; species Cyprinodon brontotheroides. Next base: position 28,378,459 of record JAGKQL010000004.1, on the reverse strand, counting down.
GGGGCATCTTAAAAGAGCTAGGTATTTTAAAGTATAAAGTGTAAATAAAAATGGATGACGGAGGAGATGCATCCACTACCTCCTGCATACCAAACTCTCCTCCTCTGTATTGCTCTCTGTCCATAACGCCTCCACAGCCGCTGGGGCTCTCAAGTCACCAATTTAGTGCTACTTGGTCCCAATGGAATTTTCCACTGGGAACCGGCTAGCACTGCGTTGCTAGCTGGTTAGCAAGATGTTTCCGACAAAGCCACAACCAAAAAGGCTTGCAAACCTTCCGTCACAACAATCCCGCCTTCTTGATAAACGACCAATCACATTCACTTTATTCACTCATGTAAAGTCGGCCACCGCTTGGGAGATTTCGGAAATGTAACGGTTGGAACAGCCGCTTCCCTACGACTTTAAACAATATTATGGCTTCCCTTTTAATTCAGTGACAGTTATATTTTGTTTCGGGACAAATACATTTTATATGCCAGGTGGTTCATGTTCATTCTGCAATAACTCATCACAAAGCCCATTCTTTAGTGATAAAATATGGTGATGTAATAATTATTTTTGTCATGTTTTCACCAGCTGTGAGTTAACAATAATTATTCTTAAGAGAAATAAAGGCTTGAAAATGGGGTCTGTGTATATGTATTTATTTATCTATTAGAACAGTATCCCAACCTGAACTCATTTAGAAGAGAACATGGAGCCATATTGGTAAACTAGAGGGCACCAAATGGAGTTGTTTGCCATACTAAATGTTTCTCCAGTTTAGAGAAACCAACAGCAGAAAATTAGACAATATTTCCTTATATATGAAACTCATCTATTGAAGTTGAAGTATTTCCACCTTTGGGCTGAGCGGCCCTGGCGGTGTGATGATAACGGCCTGCAGCAGACAGGTTTCTCAGCAGGCTTCTTTAAGGCGTTCAGAGATAAAGCTAGACCTTCTGGACCTCAGTGGGCAGTTTGGAGGTGGTGAGGGAACACTAGTAATGACTGCTCTGTGTTTTTATCTTTTTTCTTTTTCCTTTGCAACTTACTGGCTCCAGATATCCAACAGAATTCAGATAGATTAGATGAAATTGTTCTCAAATGCCCTAAACCAGCCCAGCAATGTAGGCTTTTATCACTTGATTGACTCTGGGCCACAGAGCAGATTTGGTTAATTCATTAGTTTAACTGTTTGGTGGTTTCTTACTGGGAATAGAATAAGCGATTAAAAATAAACAATCTATACTTTTCTTAAATCAGGTCAGCTAAATAAAATGTCAAATATAAATGCTAATATGTATTGTAGGACTTATATTACAATTACAGAGCCTTTGGTAATTTCATTTACCCTTTTTATTGTAAAAACGATATCATGACTCACTATTAGTCATTTGTTAATGTAGCGCACTTAACAATGGCTAAGGGCTGGATAGCATGAAACTCTGATATTTCTGGAGATTAGTGCCTCAGAAAATGTGCTATGAGGAAACGTTATATATCAATGGAAAGATGAACTGTTCTAGTTTATGGTATCTGATATGATCGGTTTTTGTGAGAAAATAGGTCTGAGTTTGTGTCACCGATCAGCTATGTGTATATGACCTGTAAATGTACACACATGTTTAGGTTGATTTAAAAAAACTTATTTAGTGACTTGTTTTGGAAAAATTAAGAGGTCCTGTGGAGAGCTTGTTTGGCTGTGTAGAGGTCGAATTTTAACTCAGTCTTCTGGTTCTTTCTGCATGGAGTTTTCATGTTCTCCCGGAGCATGCATGGGTTCTCTCTGGGTACTCGGCTTCCTCCCACAGCTCAAAAACATGACTGTTGAGTTAATTGGTTTCTCTAAATTGTGAATAGTTTGTCTCTATGTTGCCCTGCAGTGGACTGGCAACCTGTCCAGGATTTACCCCGCCTCTCGCCCGTAGACAGCTGGAGATAGGCACTGCACCCCTAGCGACCCCTCTTGGGATAAGTGTGACAGAAGATGGATGGATGGGTGTTTATTTAGACTAAAGTTTACAAATTAGGCAAAAAGCAAAACTACCTTGGATTTGGAAATGTCCTAAATCCAAATATAGATGGAAACCATGTGTTCAAACAAGCAAAATTTTTATTCCAGTTTTTCTCAAATGTTTACTCTCAGATACTGATACTTGAGGCACAATGACCCCCGCATGTAACTTATGCATCGACCCCTTGAACCACTTCTGCTGACCTACTCTCCTCTCCAGATGTAGTTCTGAAACACACTTTTGTCAAAACCCTTTACACAATTCTCAAACATTTATCACATGTAATGTTTTCACAGGGAGAACACTGTCATCTTTGCATATGGCTCCTCACATGGGCAAACACCTGCCACACAGTTTTACAGTTAGCACTCAGAGCCAGAACAGAGCTTCTGTTTTCATTCAATGGAGGCCATTGAACGGCACATGTACAGTTAATGTAACTTCAACTTTGTGTAGTTTGGATGTATTGTTTTATAGGAAATATTAAATAAACTATAGAAGATAAACTTTGTGTTTTTAATTTTCTTATAAAAAAATGACGCAAAAGAATTTACAACCCCACATAAGTAGTGTCTGCAGCAAGTGGAGGAGAAAAAGGTCAAAATCATTATTAGTTATTTCCGTTTATCAGTGTTTTTTACACTGAACTCATCAGTGGTTCTTAGAAATGTTTATTCATTTCCTGGTTTGTTTATTATTTGTTAACAAAGTAGCACCCTAAGATGAATCTCTTTTGTTTTGAAGGTTAGGTTTGATTTTGCAGGCGAATTGAGGGGTTTTGAAATGTATGCTGATTTCTCAGAATATGAGGCACATTTTCAGAAAATGTGTAAAAATAAACGATAAAAAGGGTAAAAGGTTCTATAGTATGCTAACATTGTTCTCTTTGTACATAGACATAAGCGGTAAAGATATAGAGGAGGATCTTTTATTTCCAGGTGGATAAATAAGTGGTCCTCCTAATTGTCAATCATTCTGGTGATATGCTTCCATAAGGCCGTCCTATGTGCTCGTCCCATTACCTATCTTTTTCTGCACATGTGCACTTTCAGGCATATATCTGTGGTGAGCTACGGTTTCAGCCAGTCATTGAAGATCACCTTTCTCACCGTGGTTCTTTGAAGTTGTCCGAGGGTCGTAAGAGAAAAAGTGTCTACGAAGTGTATGAGAAGAAAAGAAAGGCCTCAGAAAAGGCAGATATATTGCAGAATGCTTTGCGTGGAGCGCTCTCTTTGCCAAACATCATGGGATTTGCTGTCACAGCGGCCAGCTGTCACCATAGGCTGTCACTATCCGACAGTGGCGAGTAATAACAAAGATGGGGCAGGCACCGCACTGTGGGGGAGGAGTTACTTGACCAACGGGGAGCAAGAAGAAGTGATCTGTCCGAACGGTCAGTTAACTGAGTCCACTATATAGTCCCTGCTCTATATAGTGATTGAGGGATTTAGTGGTTAGGGTGGACGTTCGGACAAGGTAAGCTTGTTTGAGCTATGAGAACAGCAACTTTTAAACAAAGCGTGCACGAGGAGAAATGGACAGGTGTATGCTCTCACATGCGTCTAATAGGCGTTCCGTTTTGGGGGCCCAGGTACAGGGTTGATATGTGCATTTTATTTTAAGTGGAAAGGGTAGGTCTTTCAAAAAAATTGCAAAAATCCTCCACATTATCCTTAAGTTCAAAATATTTGCATGTTTTGTAGAACAATGTTTAAAATAAAATATTAATATCATAAACATGTTTCCTCTGATTGGAAATAGAAACATTTGGGTTAACTACACCCTAAAAACTAATCAGTCAATGCAACAAAAAAATTGGTTGAATTTGACCAATCTGGTTGTCAGTTATATGTCCAACCAGTCTTTTAGTTAAAAGACCCAATCTAATTTGGTAGTTTTTTTAATATTGGTAAAAGGGCAAACAATACAAGTTGGTCAGTTTGACCGAAATCTTGGATAATTATTTTACAGTTTGTTTTTTTATGGCTTAAGCACAGTTTTTGTAACTATTGGCTATTTTTGCAAAACTGTATACAGATAAGAAAAAACTTTCACCAAATCAGCAAAACATTGTAATTTTCTGCAAAAGCTAATAAACCTTGGTTAGCTCTTTGTAAAAATTTTATTTTTCTAACAAACAAGTTAACACAAGCCATCATATTACAGTTTTTTTGGATTGCTTAAGCACGATTTTCAAAACAGAGCCCGTGTTTTCAAAACACTACACACAATTAGTACAACCATACACCCAATTAGCAAAACACTACAGATTCTTTGCATAATTAAACACTCTTGTAAAAACTATACACTTCTGTTTAAAAACCACACTTTGTTACCATATGAAACTCACACGTTTTACATTACCATACTCTGTTTGCACGAGTTACACTCTGCTGTGATAAACCTAAAACACTTTTAGCACTTCTACTTCCTATGATTAGAGTTGGCTACCATCAACAAAGTACAAATATAATGTAAATTCACCAAACACAAGACCAATGTTGCAGACTAAAGAAACTCATTTATTTCTCAACACGCCCAAAATGTTGACATGGAGATTCATAATACTGTAACAAAATGTCACTTTACGTATTGTACTGTAAGTTTACTTTAAAAAAACAAAACTAGACATTGTCTCTTCACCTAGCTGGATCTGGCCAGAGAATTTCATCAACATCGCAAGCAATGTTGTCATTAGCAAGACACCTTGGAAAGAAACGTCTTGAATGACGAATCCATCCTTGCATTGTTGCTACCTCCATCTGGTCACAGGCCTCCTCCATGGCTTGGATGAGAGGTACCTCAGCCTGGAGACGGAGATCATATACCTTTCACCGCCATGCCGAGAAAAACTCTTCCATAGGGTTGAGAAATGGAGAGTATGGTGGAAGATATAGGAAATGTAGATGTTGCTGAAACCAGTTCTGAACCAGAGCAGAGCGGTGGAAAGACACACTGTACCAGACAACAATGTATTGCATATGATCAATTTGATTTGCTGCTGTCATGTTGTGCAATTGGTCCAAGAATGTAAGTATGAGTGCTGTGTTGTAAGGGCCCATATGGGCATGGCGGTGGAGGACCCCATTCTGTGTAATGGCTGCACAGAGTGTTATATTACCCCCAACGTTGCCCTGGGACATTGACTATAGCCCTGTGGCCAATGATGTTTCTTCCCCTCCTTCGTGTTTTCGTCAGGTTGAACCCAGCCTCATCTACGTAAATAAACTCATGCTGGATCTCCTCTCCATCCATTTGTAAAACTCTCTGTAGAACAGTCTCAGGCAAAATTGTGTTCAGTGTAGATCAAGTATACATATTACAGTACCATAAAAGATTATGAGACAGTATGCAAGATCACAATGCTTAGGTGAATACATACCTCTGCATAATCATGCCGCAGTCATTTCACCCTTTCGGAATTGCGCTCGAAAGGCACTCGATAAATTTTCTTCATTTGAATATGCTTTTTTTATTAGGATGCGTGCCAGTGTTGATGTTGAGACCTGATGGATATTGCTGAAACCGACGTGGTTATTGACAATGTTAGCTTGGAGCTGATTGAGGATTATAGCATTGTTGGCCAAAACCATGTTTACTATCTCCCTCTCTTGCTGTTCTGTGAACATAGGAGGCCTTCCCCCTCATCGTTCCTGACCCTCAATCCTATGTAGAAAAAAAACAGTAAACAATAGTACAGTATTTCACAGGAAAAGGTAACAGAAGTGCTGATAGTGCATAGAATACAGTACTGTAAGCAGTTGCTGAAACCGTGCAGATGTTTTTGATATGATGATATTTTTACAATACCTATTTTCCAGTCGAAATGTTCTTATCACACTTGCCACTGTGTATCGGCTTAGATTTGGCTGTACTCGCAGTCCAGCCTCCCTCAGCGTCAGGCCGTGGTTGACAACGTGGTCAACCAGTGTTGCGTGGATCTCATTTGTCAGATTCGTTCCTCTTTGAGCACGTTCTTGTCTTCCTCTTCCTCTACCTCCAGCATGGCCTCCATCTCTTCCTCTTCCGTTGATTCCTCCTCTGTTGATTCCTCTTCCTCCCCTTCCTCCTTGTCCTTCTCCTCCTCCTTGTCGTCCTCCTCCTTGTCCTTGTCCTCCTCCTTCTCCTCCACCTCGTCCTCCACCTCGTCTTACTATTTCTCTGACTCTTTCCATTGTGCTTGAAGACCGATGAACTCACCGGCTGCTTTTTATAGTGCTTATACACCTGATTGGTGTGTCTTCAATTAAGCAAACAAGTGTTTGCACACCTGATGACTGTGTTGAATCAATTGGTTGGAAGGTGCAGTAATTTGACAGTCAGTGCTTTGGTATTGCAAGGAAGTGACTTCATAATAGATTTTTGTGTGTAATGTATGTTAAGTGTGTTTAGTGTTTTGCAAATCACTGTGTGTAGAGTTTTGCAACAAGTGTGAGGTTGACAATGTGCTAATAGTTGTGCAAATATGGGCTGATGTTTTGCTTCTTGAGTGTAAGGTTTTGCTAATAGCGTACTGCTTTTAACTTTAGTGTGTAAGCAATCCAAAAAAACTGTAATAAGCACACAATGTGCCAACCACACACTGATGGTATAAATAAACACACCTGGCTTTTGCTTTCTCTGTGCACAAGGAAGGCTATGTCAGTTTGAGGTCATACTTTTGTAATAGTTCTGCAGACATACAGGGATCCAAAATTCAAATATTGGTGTTTATTTACACTCATCAAAACAAACACAGATGTTTTTTTTCCAAGTCAAAACATAAAATCACTGAGAAAGAAAAAAATCTTCAACAGTGTGTCGTCTCTCTGGATCAGGCCAGAAGATTTCATCCACATCACATGCAATGTCCTCTTGTTCAAGGCGCTGGGGAAAATATCCCCTATCCAGGCCTGACATGATGCCTGGTCAATATCCCCACACGCCTCCTCCATTGCCTGTAAAAAGGGCTGTACGATGATGACGGTCATAGACCTTCCAGCGCCAGGCACAGAAGAACTCTTCAATCAGATTCATGAATGGACAGTATGGGGGGAGGTTGTCCTACATGATGACGGATCTAGTCTCCTCTTCCTCCTACGTCTTCACCTCGACCTCCTCTTCCTCTGCTTCCTCTAATTCTCACTCTTCTTGCTCCCTCCATTGTACTCCACACAGACAGCTCACCTGTGGCCCATTTAAAGTGCTTAAGCTGATTGTGAAGTGAATTAATTATCTAAATCAGTTTTAACATATGACAGTGTTCCAGACAGTTGGTAAAATAGTGTTGAAAATTGCCATATATGTGTATAGATTTGCTAAGAGTGTGTTAATCATTTGGAAATTCAGTGTAAAGCAGTGAGTTTTCTTTGTAGTTCTGCATTGGATTATACCTAAAATTTTGAATAGTGCGTGTTACAAAATTGTAAAATGTGTGCAAAAACCATGTTTGAGCTTTTAGTTTTGCAAACTCACTGAGTGTTTTTTGCTGTAAATATCAACAGTTATCGAAATTGTGCAATAAAATTCACGGTTAGGGTTTAAGCATTTAGAAAAAAAACTGTAACAACTCTAAAAGCGAAAACTGAGGCTTGAACCAACAACCCTTTGGTTACCAGACAAACTCCTGCATCCAACGCCACCAGTGTTGGGTAAGTTACTTTAAAAATGTAATCTGTTACAGTTACAAGTTACCTTGTTTAAAATGTAATTGTAGTGTAACTTTTGATATTACTTTAAAAAGTCATGTAACTAATTACTTTTGATTACTTTTGATTACTTTTAAAGGTTTTAATGAGTATTAACCCATGTTCAACATTTAATTTTTTGAGAACTGAATGTGAGGACTAAAAAAGCACTAAGCTGAGAGGGAACTGCTGACAGGCAATCACAGGATGTCCAGCACCAGGCATGGAAGATTTTCTCAGACTCCTCTCATCCGGGCCATACTCTTTTCTGTTCCTCCCCCAGGCTCTACCATTTACGCAGTTTGCAGACTAACACAAGCAGGTTCAGGTTGATAGCCGGCAAACACTTCTTGCACTGCAAGGTAAAATTTGAGCCATTTTTCACAGATGTAAATGAAATGCTCCTTAAATTTCCAGTGCTGGAAGGCTGTCATTTTGGATGCGCTGCTTAAACTGAAATAGAACCGTCCGCTCACTTGCTGTTCCTCAAGGGAGGCTCCACCAGCACAGGATGGATCATCAGAGTAGCAAATATGATAGAGACAAGGAGTCGTCTGTGTTTTCCCGTTGTTGTTATCTTATGCAGGCCAGTTAGTTATACATCAGCTTGTACACCTAAATTGATTCAATCATATATCAACAGTCATCTGTCAATCAAACTTTTTCCATCATAGAATCTTGATTCATATGTCGCAGCTAATATACATAACGGTTGAGATAAGAAATAGGAATAATTTATTTTTCCCATTGAGTTGGCGTCCCAGTGTTCACGGGGATGGACGCCTGTGTCTTCAGCAGGCGTAGAGCTAACAGAACTGGCAGCGTCGCGAGGCAAGGGGCTCAAACATGTACGGCTGGAAGCCTTCTACACCAAACCAAGCTTCTGCCGCCCTGGCGTCCTCTTCCACAACATCTTCGCCCCTCGCTTTCCTCCTCTACATAAAAATGGCTGACGGAGGAGACTCATCCACGACCTCCGACCCTAAACTCTCCTCTCTGCATGTTTCCGCTGTCCATAGCGTTCCTTGACAATGTTGATGCTAAGTCACCAATTTAGTGCTACTTGGTCCCAATGGAATTTCCCATTGGAAACCTGCTAGCACTAAGATGCTAACTGTTAGCAAGATGCTTCCACACAAACCAGCCACAACCAAAAAGGCTTGCAAACCTTCTGCCACAACAAGCCCGCCCCCAATAAATGACCAATCACATTCACTTTATTCACTTGTGCAAAGTCGGGCACCACTCGGAAATGCAACGGTTAGGACAGCCATTTCCCTACGACTTTAAGTGTGGTTTACTAATAAATCTTCACAATATAAGGTAAATGAACAGCAAGAATGACAGGGATCTGCTGTTGGGATCTTATTAATGGCCAAATTACTTGATAACATGATGTTATAAATGTTTAAATAACCAGTTTGATTTGGCAGGTGATCTACTTTCTATAGTAGTTGGTTATTTAATAAGCTGCTCAGCTGTGGTGAATTTAACTAAAACACTCAGTTAAATTACACACAAAAATAAAAGTAGGGGTCAAAACGTTGGTAAAAAAGTAAGGTACCCAACTTCGGTTTTTAGGATGGATGCAATTCACGTCATCATTAAGCTTTTTTACTTTAACTATTTGTAGCATTTCTTTATCATGCATTCAGTCATTCAGAAAGGGTGTTTTTATGTAAAGAATATGTCACAAAACAGCATTTTCATTGTTGTTTTGTTTGGAGAACTGGCCGCAGAGGCCATGGAGAATACTAGGCTCAAAGGGAAAAACTGGAACGCATCTAATTCTGGGAGGACGTCAGTCCAACTTTTCAAATTCATGTTCCGAGAACAATGGAACTCACCACAGCATTCAGTCCCTGATTACAGACAATAATCTCAAACTTAAACCTATTTTCAGAGCTTAGTCAGCCTGCTTACAGAAGAAAAAGATGACGATTATGCTCTATAAGCTGTTCAAACAGGAAGTAGAAAAATATACAATACATATTGATGTTTTATAGACTGTGCCTATAGAGTCAAGGATCCTCTAGCAGTTCAATAGTCTGAGTTAGTTTTAAGGAGTTTACACATCATGACTTGGTGAAACGTTGGGGTTTAAAAATCTTACCACAGTTTCATTGCTCTTTCTCCTCAGATAACTTGATAACAGTGTACCAGTCATTAGTAAAGTGTAAAACAGTGGAAAATGCACAATTCATTATAATTTTTTCTTAATTCAGTGGAACATAAGTTAGCTTAGAGGCCTCTTCAATTTTAAATTAATTCAAACTAAATCAGAGGCTTAAAAGAGGGAACTTTTAAGTAAATGTTGCGGTGTTAAAGCTACAGTGTGTAATAATTACAGGGATATACAGTCAGAAATGTAATATATTATACATAACTATGTTATTTATCATCATCTACGAGCTCAGCCTCTTAACCTTAATATTTGGCGCTTGCCTTAGAATTCGTTATTTATAATTACATAGGAGCTGGTCTCTCAGCCATGGAGGCAGACATCTTTTGCGCTACGGCAGCAGAGCCAACAAACTAGCGATTGCGAGATCGCCAAAACGCCATAACGATGTAGAAAAAATAACGGGTATATTTATTATCTTAAGTCTACATGAAATCTATACCCTACACAGACTAATGAAATACTATCTGTAAAATTATCTATGTAAAACAAACCTCATCACTTGAGGAGGTAGGTGATGCAGGACGTCGTGGAAGACATTTTTGTCCCGTAACGCTTCGCCGCACTGTTGGGGGAGAAGCGGTGGGGGGGAGATGTTCATGTTGCTGCAGTCTGTAGTCTGACCGCTAGATGTCGCTAAAGGTTACACACTGTAGCTTTAAAGTAAAACTTTGAGATTTAAATCTAACTCCAATCCGAGTGTGTTTGTTCCCACTCTGAATTAGTATTAAACTAACTCTACATAGTAAATATTTTACACCAGTTGTTGTTGTATAACTCTAAAAGAGTCCATCTACTTTGACACTTTATATGTAACCCTGTTGAATTCACTGTCTCTTTAAAGACTGTTTATTTTCAAATCTGCATAATTTAGATCAGACAAACGATATAAACAGTTCAAAATTTGGTGAAACACAAAGTCTAAATCTCTAACAGTTTTTATGGACTTGTCAGGGATGTGATTCTAACAGGAGAACTAATGGAGGAATGCGTTTACATTTCCTGCTTTGAGTTTATACCTGGTCCTGGAGCCTGTGAGTACAGTGGAAGTTGAAGGTTTCTACATGTATGAAGTTAGATTCAGAAATCTACAACAAAAGATCTATTATGTTATGCTTTATAGTAATAAAGCATAAATAAAGTAATAATTAGACTAAAGGATAAAAAGAACTATGGATATTTTTTATATCTTTAAAGTTGTAGGGAAATCATATTTAAATGTCAAATCATTCTGGCATAAACATGGATATAAATGTTCTCTTTATCAGACCCTATTGTCCCAAAAGTTAGAAAAATTCTATATAAAAAATAAATCTGTGTTTTTTTTTTTTTTTATGCAGGCCAGTTAGTTATAGGTCACCCTGTACACCTAAATTCAGCCAATCATATACCCACAGTCACCTGTCAATCAAATATTTTCAGTCATAGTATCTTGATTCATATGCCGCAGCTAATATACGCAACGGTTGAAATAAGAAATAAGAATCATTTACTTTACCATAGAGTTACGCCCAGAGGTGTCAAGTAACGAAGTACAAATACTTGTTACTGTACTTAAGTACACTTTTTAGGTATCTATACTTTACTCCATGACTTATTTTCATCCTACTTCTGACTTCTACTCATTACATTTTCACACAAGTATCTGTACTTTCTATTCCTTACATTTTTAAAACAAACGCTACTCATCTTGGCTTCGGGTTTGATGTTTATAAATATTTTATTTCAGGTCATGTGCTCCATCCATTGCAGATCATTGGCTCCATCCACATCTAGTGAAAACTAGTGTGACTGGATGAGTCATATAAATGCAAACACTCATTGGTTAGCTAAAGGAAATCATCAGAAGCAAGCAGGTGTTCTTCAAACTGCTAACGTGAATTGCCTATGCCATGCTACAATGTGGGATTCAGAAAAAGATGTTTAAATGTCTGAAAGGTCGGACACAGGCTAGAGCGTATCGGGAGATGGAGACCAACAAGACCTCCCTCATCCTTGGCCCTATCTCAGAGAATTTTTTTTAAATAGTCTAAAAAAATTGAGCTTTCAATTCATATAGTGGCATCTGACTGTTTTTAAAAAGTTTACTTCTGGTATTTTTATACTTTTAAGTAGTTTTTGGAGCACATACTTTTTCACTTTTACTTGAGTTAAGAGATCAAGTTGATACTTGATACTATCGTCCTTGACAGTGTCATTTCTAAGTCACCAATTTAGTGCTACTTGGTTCCAATGGAATTTCCCATCGGGAACCTACTAGCACTAAATTGCTAATTGGTTAGCAAAAAACTGTCCACAATCAAACTTGCTTGCAAACCTTCTGCCACAACAATCCCGCCCCCTTGATAAACAAACAATCGCATTCACTTTATTCACTCGTGTAACATTGTGCACCACTCAGGAGAATTCGGAAATGCAACGGTTGGAACGGCCGCTTCCCTACGACTTCAAGGGATTGTAATTCATCATTCTAAAATGTTTTGATCCTGATGCTAATCGCTAACAGCCTCAGTTAAAAACTGGAGCGATTCTGGTCCTCGTTTGGTCCTCCTCATCTACATCACCTCCTGGGATTCATATTCTCTATTCAAACTGAAAAGGTTTAACATTATTCGGTGCCGTTTTGGCTGGATGGGGCTTGCGCAACAGGGCTTAGCATACATAATTTACCCAGAAAGCTTTGCAAACAAAAAAGACGATAGCGTTTCTCAATATGTGTAATTGTGCGTTCTCATGTGCTCGTGTACTCGTGAAATGTCATCAGCCTCAGCCCCTAGTACTGTTCAAATTCACAACAACAGCAGATCGAGAACAGACTGTTCTCTTCCCTCCCTTTTTACCCAGCATGCATCAGAGCAGACCTGTCTGTTGTTGAATTGACAGCTGTCCCAGCATGCACTGCAGCAGAAGCAGCTTTTAATGGAGCGCTCACAGAGCTCAGAGTATAAAGTTAAATGTTCTGTTTTCTATTGCTGTTTTTCAATAAAAGTACGTTTTAAGATCATTTGAGATGAGAACATTATACTTTAAAGCGTCACTATATGGTCCATTTACCGATTTAATGCCTTTTGGGTTTTTAAATTCTGAAGTTGAGAGGGTCGCGGCAACCAGCGGACCTCCAAGGGTAACAGCAGCCAGGGTTAACCGTAGAGCGTCTGCAGCTGCCTCTCTCGGCATAGTGGTGCTCTGATAAGTTTTGTTTTATTTGGCAAAATGTTCGGTTGATTTGTGTTTATCTCACTGTATTAATTTTTATTCCCCCTCTAAATGAAAAAATTAAGAATTTATTAATATCTAGAGACTATTAATAACAGGAGTAGAAATGCAGCTCCAGATTAGCCGGGCGTGTGGTGACGCCACGAAGTTCGCTTCTGTTCCACTGGACATATTATGCTGTGTGCTCCCTCTGCCTCTCCCAGAGTCCAGACTTTTCTGCGTTCTTCTCAAGAACAAACTTGGCAAAGAACACGAGTCCGTAATCTCATGTATACTTGAATTGAGAAACGACCAATATTTTCGTTAATTCATAACAACCAATCAGCTTACAGGTTAAAAAAATGTTTCAGATAAAGTCTGCCCCTTTAAAGCTGCAGATATACCTTTCTATTGCCCTCTTAATTTTTCCTTCCACTTAAAGTGAATAGTACACCCAAAACATGATTAGCCTTTCATTTTCTACTCACCCCCATGCTGAACAACCACTCTGGAAAGTAATTACTTTTGGCTATCTCAAATGCATCTGGAGATCTGGGAGGCTTCTTGCTGGTCTGCTGGACATTCAAATAATGGAGGCACTTTCATCTGGTTTGGCCCGCTGGCTTCAGAATCGCGAGCCGCGATGGGGGCGCTTATTAGGAAACTTACACTACTGTTTAGCTCAAAAGTTCTAAAATGACTTTTGAGCCAGTAAATTTGATGCTACCCACCTTCAGACACTTGGAATACATTGACTTGTTGGTATGGAGGAATATTGACACGCTTTTTGTGGACTTTTATGGACCTTTCTGCCTTCGGCCATATAGACCTCCATTATTTGAATGTCAGCAGACAGCAAGAAGCCTCCCCAGATTCCAGATGCATTTGAGATACGCCACAACTCCAGAGTGCTAAGTTCAGCATGGGGTGAGTAGAAAAATGAAGGCTAATCATGTTTTGGGTGTACTATTCCTTTAATCTTTTCATATGCTTTGATTTTTCACTTAGACAAACTTATAGTTTTGTTTGCACTCTGCATACAAAATGAAATTTCATTACAAAATTTATTACAAAAGTTGTAATGATATAGCAGTTGGAGCAGATAAGCATTACAAATATAAAGTGCAGTAGTGATCAGAATGTAAACAATGTGGGAGAAAAAAGAAACCAGTTTAAATATTGGTGCAAACGTTCAGTGCAGTGCAAATATGATGCAAAATGCAGTAGAAATAGTGAGTTGTGTCCTATTTAAAAGGATGACATAAGTTCAGAATCATTGTAGTGCAAAATAATTTGATGCAGAGTCCAGTTTAGAGTTCCAACAGTTCAGCAGTCTGATGGCGGTGGGGAAGAAGCTCTTGCAGAACCTGCTGTACCTGCATAGGATGCGAAGCCTCTTCCCAGTCCATGGTGGGGGGGATGAGGGGTCATTGATGATGATTTCACAATATCCCAACTTTCCCAGACCCTGAAGTTTGGGCTTGGTTAAATGGGTTCTAATATGTTGATAATGGTCATGCTGGGTTTCAGAATGGTGTGTAATTATGATGCATCTTAAAGGGAAGTTCAAACTTCAGCTGCAGGAGCAGCTGTGAAAAAGTCTGTTTTCAAGCTTTACAATCAGATCCTGCAGGAAAACCCAGCAGCAGTTTTGACACCAATAACAGAAACGTTTGAAGGATCAGGAAGGCTGTTTTTATTTGCATTCAACAAACTATTTTCTAGGTTAAACCAGGTGTGAGGAGAAGGTGAAAGCCCCACGGAAGGCCGCGCAGAGCGTGCTTTCTCTCAGCACACGTGGGAGATGTTTTAAAGTGAATCGCTGCACCTCTGCTCTAATTGGCTGTCAAAAATAACCTGCTTCATCTCATGCTGCGGTTCCTCCTTAGAGCGGGAACCCAGGGGATGGAGCCGCCACGTGCGTGCGGTGTAGAAGCGCGCGTGGGTCTCGGTGCGGCCGCGCGACCTCTGCTTCACTGCAGTGTGGGATGTTTGAACCATCTTTATGTAAAACGTATGTGGGAGGGCGGCGGAGCGGAGCGGAGCTGCAGGGGTGTGATCAGAGGAAGAGGAGCAGCTCTCATCTTCCTCACATCATCTGATTCAGTGTTTCTTCACTTTAAAATCAGTTTTCAGCGCACAGAAAATAAAACACGGTTCTGTTGAACAGAAACAGTTAATTTCCTCCTCCTTTAGTCCTCAGCAGCTGCAGAGCACCTAAAGCACCAGCTGGGGGCAGCAGAGCTCCCCTCTCTGTCCTCAGCCAATCAGAGGCCGAGGAGCAGCGCTGTGGGCGGAGCAAAGGAAAGGGAGAGGGAGAGACACAGAGCTGGAATAAAAAGTCAAGAGTGAAGCAGAGCAGCTCGGATTGGAGCGAAAAAAGAGCAGCAACAGGTCAGCAGCCTCCTCTCCACCCTGAGCTCCGCTTCTCTTCACCTGCTGGAAACTTCCTGGATATGCAGCTGAGTTCAGAGAGCATGCAGAGGAGGCAGGCTTCCTCAGCCTGGGAGGGTTAGGACCAGGAAGGAAGTAAGGAAGTGAGCGCAGAGACCAACAACCCCCACCTTCACCAAACTGACTTGACTGAGTTTCAGCTTCCTGGTGAGAAGTGAAGCTTAGCAGAGCTGCTGCTGAGAGGACGCACGCGGAAGATCTGAAGCTGCACTTCCTGTGTCTGTCAGAGGAAAGCAGCTGTCAGAATGGCTGTGTGCAGCCTGGGGCCCCTGAGCGGAGCGCGGAGCCCACAGGAGCCCAGCCTGTGAGAGGAGAGGTGGACATGGAGGAGCAGCAGGAGCAGAGGAGCAGCCAGGAAGGAGCAGAGGAGCCCGTCACCTCCACATCGTCCTCCTCTGCCTCCAACACTGAGCTCCCCCCTGAGGCCCCGGCCCCCAGCTCCCAGCAAAACAGCAGGACCTTTGGCTTCAGGATCTTCTGCAGGAGGTGAGTCTCTCCTCAGCTGTTCAAAGGATCAATGTCTCTGAAAAAGAGCAGAATGAAAGACAGGATTAACCTGAAAGCATCTAAACTACTGCAGACATTTAGCAGAAAAGAACAACTGGAAAAGTCAGAAGGGATGATTAAAAAACTACAAAACTGATAAAAAAATCTAACCAAACAGATTAAAAGCTACCAAAGAGATAAAAAAAAAGTACCAAACAGATTTAAAACTACCAAACCAATGACATTTCAGATATTCAGGTGTCAGAGGGAGGAAAACGAGATGGAACCATAAAATTCAAAGCATTCAGCTCCTACCAGGTTTACAGCTGCCTGCAAAACAGCAGGACCTTTGGCTTCAGGATCTTCTGCAGGAGGCGATTTTCTCCTCAGCCGTTCAAAGGATCAATGTCTCTGAAAAAGAGCAGAATGAAAGACAGGATTAACCTGAACACATCTACACACTACTGCAGACATTAAGCAGAAAAGAATAGAAGGAAAAGTCAGAAGGGATGATTAAAAACTGCAAAAGAGATAAAAAAATAAAAAACAAACTACCAGACCGATAAAAGAACTACAAAACAGATAAAAAAACTGCAAAATAGATAAAAAAACTACAAAACAGATAAAAAAACTACAAAACAGATAAAAAACTGCAAAACAGATAAAAAAAACAAAAACAAACTACCAGACCGATAAAAGAACTACAAAACAGATTAAAAAAAAACATCAAAACAGATTAAAAAACTGCAAAACAGATAAAAAAACAAAAACAAACTACCAGACCGATAAAAGAACTACAAAACAGATAAAAAAACCATCAAAACAGATAAAAAAAAACTACAAAACAGATAAAAAAACTGCAAAACAGATAAAAAAACAAAACAAACTACCAGACCGATAAAAGAACTACAAAACAGATAAAAAAAACTACAAAACAGATAAAAAAAACTACAAAACAGATAAAAAAACTGCAAAACAGATAAAAAAACAAAACAAACTACCAGACCGATAAAAGAACTACAAAAAAGATTAAAAAAACTGCAAAACAGATAAAAAAACTGCAAAACAGATAAAAAAAACTACAAAACAGATAAAAAAACTACAAAACAGATAAAAAAACAAAAACAAACTACCAGACCGATAAAAGAACTACAAAACAGATAAAAAAAAACTACAAAACAGATAAAAAAACTACAAACCTGATTAAAAAAAATGAACCAAACAGATTTAAAACTACCAAACCAATGACATTTCAGATACCCAAAGCGTTCAGCTCCTACCAGGTTCCTCTGAGAAGAAGCATTAAGACAGAGTCAGACATGATGCAGGATGAGCCAGTCATGTGGTCAGTCATCATTTTTAAGGGGAAAAACTCATTTCATTGGTTTACAAAAAGTAGCATTAAAACTAAACGTTGATCAGAAATGATTCAGCGTTGGAAGTAAAAACAGGCACAAGAAAAAGCCACGCAAACATGACAGAGTTAATTCTAAATTACACACTAAACTAATCCGGCACACAAAATAATATTAGTAATTTGAATATAAGATGGTTTATGGAAGGTATAAAATGAGATGAATCCTGACCTAGATCAGAAATTTTACCAGAAACCAACAAATAAAGAACCGATGGTAGAAAACAGTGCATCTAACAGCATTACAGCTAATGTTGTCTGCAGCTTGTATGTTATGTTTGTCTGCATCATGTCACAAATAGAAGAAAAAGTAAGAAAAAGTAGAAAACAAAACCAGAAACGGGTTTAACCCTCAGAGACCAACAGGAAAAAGAGATGTTTCTATACAGAGTAACCAGAAATGAAATGGGGTTTGATGGAGCTGTGATGCTGAGAATCATCCACACAGTAAGTATTTATAAAACATATAAAACTGCATTTATAAAGAAAACCTAAAGCACACGGGCGCTGAGTCCTAACCGCGTAAAGAACAGCCTGTTGTTTGAAAGGAGCGCCAGAATCGACAGGTTTTGGCCTTCACCATCCCATGTTTAGAAAGCCAGATATGCCGAGTCCAATTTTCACCAATACTGTTTTATTTTTTAATGATTTACACTGTCAAATGTTAATACAAAACCCTTCAGTATTTGAATCTTTATCTTCATTAATAATATAACAAGGTAATAAACATTGATCGGCTCTCAAATACAAGGTTTAGAGCTGTGGGGATTTCCAGACCTTACAGAGATAGATATGGTTAGTTAGATTCACATCTAAGTATCAGTGATACTGAGGTCCATCAATCTGACTGGACCAGATTAATCAGTGAAACCCTGTTTAAAATAATACCTGATCAATTATAGCAATCATTTCCTAACATAAATAGTGTTTTTTCTTACCTTTTGAGACAAAATGAAGGTGATAATGAAAGTAAAAGTGATGACAGAAGGTTAGAGAGGGAGGAATCCTGAAGACGTCTGGTCATGAATAACCTGCAGGTCCTGTTTCCGCCTTTGCATGCGAGCCGTCCAGCTGTGAAGTTGCAGCTCTGACGCGTGACACGAGGCCGCTGTGCCTCCTGTTCCTGGCCGCGTCCATTAAAGTTTGACCCGAGAAAAAAAAAAAAATCTAGAAAAGAAGCAGGAGTTCAGCTCCGGGCGACGGGAATCTCTCCATCCTGTCACCCAGAAAGTCGTGAAACCGCCTCAGAAAAGTCATCATGCCGCAGACATTGTGACATCAGTCTTCTGACCCGTTTTTTATGTATTACCTCCTGTTTTAAGTTTTCACACCGCTTTTAAAACCGCTTTTGTTTTAAATATGTGGGGAAAAAACAGCTTTATCAGCCAGGTTTGTAGACAGACGGTTTCCCACTTATCACCGCTAAGACCTATATGAAATCTACCATGTAAAGATTTTTCGCTTCCTGAATAAATAAATGTGCTTTTACACACTTTTCCCGCCACAAAACAGCCAGCAGCTGAGGTGTCGCTTTTATCGCGGCCATAAAAGGAGCTATGATGTCATGTAAATGATGTTTGAGTGAATTTGATTGGCTGTCTGATTTTCCTCCAAACCTGGGATACCGCTCAGCTTCCAGCTCGGCATAGATGTCTAAAATGATGAGGAGAATCATGTTTTGAGATTTTAGAGGATGAATTCTTCTTTTCACTCTATAAACAATTTACTGTAAAGATTCACAATAGGTTTGAACATCGTATCAGCCATTTTAACAGGAGTTTTCTGTCCGATACGCAGAGAATGTCAGCGGAGCGTTTTTCAATTCAAAGGTCGGAGCGAAAGATTTCATTCGACAAGCGCCACAACGCCCATTAAAAATGTTGGATTATAAAATTTGTAAAATGACATTTATTTGATTTAAGCAGAGAGTAACTAAGTACAAATACTTTGTTACTGTACTTAAGTACACCTTTTTAGGGTATCTATACTTTACCCATTACTTATTTTTCCTCCCACTTCGACTTCTACCATTGGCTATTTTGCTATATCTCTGTACTTTCTATTCCTTACATTTTAAAAACAAACGTGCTACTCATTTGGCTTCAGTTTAATGCTTTAAATCTTTATTTCACATTGTGCTCCATCCAATGCAGATCATTGGCTCCACCCACATCTAGTGAAAATTAGTGTAATTGGATGAGTCATATAACGCAAACACTCATTGGTTAGCTAAAGGAAATCATCAGAAGCAAGCAGGTGTTCTTCAAACTGCTAACGTGAATTGTCTATGCCATGCTACAAAGTGGGATTCAGAAAAAGATGCTGAAATGTCTGAAAGGTCGGACACAGGCGAGAGCGTATCGGGAGATGGAGACCAACAAGACCTCTCTCATCCTTGGCCCTATCTCAGAGAATTTTTTTAAATAATCCGAAAAAATTGAGCTTGAATTCATATAGTGGCATCCCTGGCTGTTTTTTTTTAAAGGTTATTTTATACTTTTATACTTTTAAGTAGTTTTTGGAGCACATACTTTTTAATTTTACATTTGAGTAAAGAGGTCAAGTCGATACTTCAACTTTACTAGAGTATGTTTTTAAACTACTGTATCTATACTTCTACTTAAGTAACAAATGTTTGTACTTTTAACACCACTGGATTTAAGTCTAGTGACATAAATTAGTACTTAAATAGGAAATGCGGGGCAACATGAATGGAGCGAGGCGTTAATTCCACACCTGGGAAACAGTGCGATGATATAACAGCCATTTGATACACGTGTATCGGTCTCATCATTGGATCAAACACGGTGTGTCCCTGGGCCCTGGCATAATTACATGAAGTAAATATGTCAGAAAATGCCTTCTCCTGAAAAGTTGAGCGAGCATGGAGAGATTTCGCCAGAGCGGCAGGAATATTAAGGTTAGCATGGAGCGGATTGTGAGCAGAGCGTCCTGACGCAACTTTGAGCGGGAGAGCGAATGAGTGATCATCATCCTGAGCGGGAATTCCGCAGCGTTCCGTTCCGTTTACATGCTCTGCTGATAAGTGAGACTGTGTGTTATTAAAGGAGCACGGTGCTAATTCCAGGGTTAGGTTAGGCTGCCCCCTGTGGTGGAAAATTGAAATGACACCAGAGGAAAAGCTTTTAATTCTGCAGCTGCTCATGGCCTTTAGTTTAGAGGCGTGATGTCATCAAGGAAGTAAGAAAATATTGAAGGTACTTGCAGTGCGTCACAACCAGAGAATCCAACCGGAATCTTATTAATGTGGAGGAAACCTAACTTTGCATGTCAGGCGATAGTAAAGGCAGTTATGAGGGGAAAATATCAGACATTTTTAAACTTGTGCAATGCACCTTTAAGCCCAGAAATGTATTTCTAAACTTCGGTCGTTTGGGTGAAAGTGATTAAGATCGGGACTGTTGACGAGTTAGCAAACAAGCATCATCAGCTGTGTGGCTGTTTCAGCAATAATAGAAATATTATCAGATGGATGGATTTTCAATATCAGAGTGAAATTACCTAATTTAAAGGAATAAGTTTCACATTAGACTAAAAGGCAAAGGTGATTTTTTATTTTTATTTCTCATTCCATTCTGCTTCATTAAGTTTCCTTAAAGGAATATTTCAAAATTAACAGAACCGATTTAAAAATCAGAAAGTGAGAGCCACTCAAAAGATATTATTTTTCTATTGTTTCATGAGTCATTTGAGCAATGCATGCTTCTTGCTGTCACATTCAAATAATGGAGGTCTGTTCCTCGCAGGCAGAAAGGTCCATAAAAGTCCGCAAAATATCCCTCCATACTGCCGTCCAAATGTATTCCAGTGTCCTGAGTAGCATCCATACTTTACTGAAAACGAGCCGTCATTAGAATGTTTTAGAGCATTTCAGAGTGTATATTTCCTGAATGCTCGCACATGCCGCTCACGCACGCCACGGAAGCCGCAGACCAAACCAGATGAAAGTGCGCATTCAGCGCCTGCTCTGCCAATAATAAAGTGTAGAAGAAGAAATGTGCCGCTACCTGTAGCAAAGAAAAGAAACAACGAAAAGAAAAATGTCTGAGGACTTCAGTAAGTGAGGAAGAGCATGAGTTCTTTGCCGCAGCTGAATGCGGCACTTTCATCTGGTTTGGTCTCCCGCCGCTTTTCCGTAGACTCGCGGAACACACTTTCAGGAAATCCTATACACTACTGTTTATGCTCTAAAAACATTCTAAATGACTTCAAGTTTCGAGTAAATTATGGACGCCACCCACTCAGGACACTTGGAATACATTGGACTGAGCAGTATGGAGAATATTGACACGTGCTTTTTGTGGACTTTTATGGACCTTTCTGTCTTCGGCTCACCATAGACCTCCATTATTTGAATGTCAGCAGACAGCAAGAAGCCTCCCCAGATCTCCAGATGCATTTGAGATATCAAAAAAGTACTCCAGAGTGTTGTTCAGCATGGGGGGTGAGTAGAAAATGAAGGCTAATCATGTTTTGGGTGTACTATACCTTTAACCCTTTATAGGGCAAGTTACCATTTTGATCACTTGCATACCCCATACAAATGGAGTGCCATTTCTTTTACTCTGTTTTTCATGAATTTCTTATAGAAGCACTTTTGTTATTTTTCTTAATATATATGGGCAAGTTGGCGTTTCTTGTAATTACATTGACATTCATTTATGCCATCAAAATATACATTTTTTTTTAACGTTACTAATAAGGTCTTGTCCTGGATTCCAATAACACACTACAAAAATGATCTTTAAATTTGTGAAAATTTCTTAAAATAAGTGTATTTACCCTTAATGTAGTAGGTAAATAAGAAAATCTCCCAGCTGAAGAAGCATTTTTATCCTTAAAATCAGATTATTTGATATTATGCTCTTGAAAGAGGAGACCTTTTCCTTATTTTAAATGTATATTTTCTTATTCCATTTGCAAAGTATCTCACTTACCGGCTCAGTTCAAGAAAAAAATCACTTATTTTAAGAAAAACTGACTTACTTAGATTTCAGTTTTTGCTTGAAATTTAGATGTTTAAAGTCTTTCACTGAATGCCCTATAAAGGGTTAAAGACTGGATTGGATCAGTATTGGTATTTAGTTTGCTTCAGAAAGGTTCAGATGATCTTATCCAGATAACTGGATTTATATGTATGCTTACAGCTTTATTTTCTGATCCAAAAAACGTATTTAAACTAGTGTTTTGCCATTTTTTTGGCCCCGACACCCGATACCTGGCTGTGCAGTATTGGCCGATACAAATACCATACTGATACCATCTGATGTGTGTGTATAGATGAAGAACTGCATACTACTTGGATGTAAAATAATTGCCATCATGGCTTTGACAATGAAGCAGGAAAAAAAACTAATACAAAGTGAATCCAGTAGAACTTTTTATTGCCTACCTGGAATGAGTGACAATAGTTGAATAAACTTTTGGCTCTCTAAATGGTATCGGTGCTCTATTTGTTGGTACTATCGGCCCGATTCTGGTATTGGTATCGGTGCAACACTAATTGAAACCTTTATTCCTGTTTTTATCAAAGAAAATACACCGTTCCATTCAGTTCCACCGTATTGCTGCATATTTGATAGGCACTAATTGCATAGGGACTGCTTGGACAGCCAAATCTCTGCCAAAAAAAAATAATAAAATAAATGAAATCCTGCTTTTTGTAAATATTGTTTCACTTTTTTAACAATAAACGCTCCGATCTGTGTGTCGGACTTTATTGTGCAAATCACTGTGGATCCAGAATTTCAAGGGTTCTGCAGGTTTTGGCTTATTGAGTGAAATATGTCCGGGATGCAGGTTCCTTTAGGGTTATTGGAGAAAAAGCAGACATAGACGATGCATCGCTTTGCTGATATTTCATGATTTTTTTTACTTACACGTGTTTGTCAGCTTGTCCAGCTGCCTCCAGCCTGCCTCTGCCTGGTGTCCATGGTCAATATTTGGTTTAACTTCTTAACATAGGTTTATTTTTTATTTAAATTGAGATTAATGCATCATTTGCTATTGATGTGCCGTTTTTTTATTGTATAAATGCAGGAAGAAATGGGAATATTTGCTAAAAAGTTTTCCCCACAATCTGCAGTTGAAGCGGCGATCGGCTAAACTGTCTGAATAACTGTTATTGGTGTCTGGCCTACAAACTTGTCGGTTAATCTCCACCTGTCAGCATAAAAAAAGGGTCTTGGTCTCTTTTTCTTTGAAGATGCCGGCTGTCGTAAACCGGGCGAAATGAATCACTTCTGGAGGCACCAGGTCTGAGTTTGGGTTAAAGGTCACAGGATAGAAAAAATACTTTTTTTCTTCCCTAAAAAAAAAAAAAAAAATCTCTCTATCAGCATCAAACCACCTGTTATGGTGGGCTGTATCATTCTCAGTTAGAAATGTAGGGACAACAGATGGCCCACTAGGCTTTAGACCCTGAAGGGTTTAAAAGAGCAGCGTCTGTTGAGGGTTTTTCTGTTTGGGTGTAAATGTTTGTGAGGCGGGCTGCCATCATCATTCCTTTGGCGAGAACCCTTTCTGCCCTGGGCGCCATCATTTATTTATGGCCAAGCAGCAGCCCTTTGTGTTCAGGAGACACAGAGAAGTCGCAGCAAACGGCTCGGTGGTGTTTGACAGAACGCGAGTAAAAAGAGGCCATCAAGGCGCCATCGCCATCCTTTCCTTTGTGCATCTTCTAGATTCTGACATTCTTACCTTCTGCCAGCATCTTTAAACAGGCCCCTGTATGCTCCATGCAGACTGGGGTTGGTTCTGGTAGCTGGTCCTGGATCTCCTCCCTGCTACAGAGTTAACTCCTGTTATCGTCACGGTAACAGTCTGAGATGCTGCAGTTTCTCCAGACATTGGTTCCTCTCCTCTTTAGCTCTAAAATGCGTCTGAAGGAGGAGATGCTGAGCAGCGAAGGCCTCACGTCACACGGCCACCAAATGATAAATACTTTTGATATTTCTGATCTATTTAAAATATTTACAGCATTTTTTTCTTAGATTGGAGCATAAGTTGGTTGTGGAAAGATTAGCTTTGAACATATAAATAAAGCCAATCAGGATGATCCCGTGTGGATCAGTGGAAGACAACCTAAGCCTGGGATTGGAAAGAACGACAACAATGACTCTTTATTGGACTGAAATTCAGTTATCAATTGGGATCAATTGATTATTATTATTATTAACCAATCTAACATCATAATATCTAGATCCACTCACAGAAACATGGCTAATTGAAAACACAATAGCATCAGATCCCTTGGTCACATTCAGACATGGTTTTTGATGAATTGTTCCACCTCTAACTGATTATAGCAAATCTAAGGTATTCAGGGTAAACCTTGTTTTGATTACACTGATTGATCTGCTGCAGGTTCTGGTCTTGATATGAGCGAAGAATCTCGCTAAAAATGAAGGATGGGAAGATGAAAAGTTTTACTGAAGAACCGAACAAAGCTTCATAGATGGAGGGTTTCACTGATGCTGATGTTCATTGATTGAGAGAAAGGCCAGATCTGTCAGTATGAACGGTGATCATCACGATTTCTAAGGAGACGATAATCCTAAGTCAGGATATCTGATTTTTCTGGGTGCTGAAGGAAGAATATAGGAGAGAAAAAGAATTACTTTGTTCAAAGTATGTTTTTCATGGTTACTCCGTGTAACAAATTGACTTGGTTGGGATCATGCTTAAAACTGAAAGCGGGTGCAGTCCTTGCTTGACGGTCGAATCCGTCGTCAGGCAGACACCCTGCTGTTTGAGGTTAAAAGAGTCGTAACCTGGTGTTTTACATCTATAATCCCTCTAAAATTGTTTTTAAAATCATGCCTAGTCATTAAGAGAAAGAAACTATTAAAATAGTTTCTTTCTCTTAATAGCCTATGTGTCATTTTTGCTCTTATTGGACCGTTTCATTTATGTAAAAAGTACTTTGAATTGTCTCTATACCAAAATGTGCTGCATTAATAAACTTGCCTCATTTAACCAGAAAAGTTATGACGCCTGGTGATAATAAGTTCAAGACAAAAAGATGTCAGTAAGAGCAGGTCTCACTGTCTAGTGCTGTAGTTTTAGTATCACTGTAGTTTTAGTATCGCTGTAGTTTTAGTAGCGCAGTAGTATTAGTAGCGCTGCGGTACTTGTAGCGCGCGTAGCTCTGTAGGGCTTGTAGCGCTGTAGTTTTGGTAGCGCTGTAGTTTTGGTAGCGCTGTAGTTTTGGTAGCGCTGTAGTTTTGGTAGCGCTGTAGTTTTGGTAGCGCTGTAGTTTTGGTAGCGCTGTAGTTTTGGTAGCGCTGTAGTTTTGGTAGCGCTGTAGTTTTGGTAGCGCTGTAGTTTTGGTAGCGCTGTAGTTTTGGTAGCGCTGTAGTTTTGGTAGCGCTGTAGTTTTGGTAGCGCTGTAGTTTTGGTAGCGCTGTAGTTTTGGTAGCGCTGTAGTTTTGGTAGCGCTGTAGTTTTGGTAGCGCTGTAGTTTTGGTAGCGCTGTAGTTTTGGTAGCGCTGTAGTTTTGGTAGCGCTGTAGTTTTGGTAGCGCTGTAGTTTTGGTAGCGCTGTAGTTTTGGTAGCGCTGTAGTTTTGGTAGCGCTGTAGTTTTGGTAGCGCTGTAGTTTTGGTAGCGCTGTAGTTTTGGTAGCGCTGTAGTTTTGGTAGCGCTGTAGTTTTGGTAGCGCTGTAGTTTTGGTAGCGCTGTAGTATTTGGTAGCGCTGTAGTTTTGGTAGCGCTGTAGTTTTGGTAGCGCTGTAGTTTTGGTAGCGCTGTAGTTTTGGTAGCGCTGTAGTTTTGGTAGCGCTGTAGTTTTGGTAGCGCTGTAGTTTTGGTAGCGCTGTAGTTTTGGTAGCGCTGTAGTTTTGGTAGCGCTGTAGTTTTGGTAGCGCTGTAGTTTTGGTAGCGCTGTAGTTTTGGTAGCGCAGTAGTATTAGTAGCGCTGTAGTTTTGGTAGCGCTGTAGTTTTGGTAGCACTGCAGTATTTGTAGCGCTGCAGTATTTGTAGCTCTGTAGTATTAGTAGCGCTGTAGTATTAGTAGCGCTGCAGTATTAGTAGCGCTGTAGTTTAAGTAGCGCTGTAGTTTTAGTAGCACCCGTACCTCTGTAGGGCTTGTAGTGCTGTAGTATTAGTAGCGCTGTAGTTTTAGTAGCGGTGTAGTATTTGTAGCACTCGTAGGTGTGTAGCGTGTGTAGCTCTGTAGGGCTGTAGTGCTCATACCACTGTAGTATTTATACTATGTCCTTTTAGGTTTCATACTTACCCTCAGCTGCTCCATACCTCATTCACTTCACACAGCGCTACCCTGATTTGAGAATCTGAGATGAAAGGCTGGTTTATACTCTGTCGTCTGCGTGTGCATTGCAGTGAACGCAAATTTGCCCCCGCCCCTGCCGCAGACATTCAGGGGCGGGGGCACGCTGCACCTCTCCAAAATTCTCCAAAAAGTAGGTGACCGCAGACAGTGCCGTAGAACGGAGGTTTCTGATTGGTCAAATCTACATCCGTTCTACACTATGTATACCGGCTTGTTTTGTTTTTATGACCACCATTGTAGAAAATGACTCGTGAAGATGGAGCAGCTAGAAGAGCGAGGTGGGCGAGAACGCTGGGGCACTTTTTCCACCTGGATTCCCGCTCTTTTTAAGCCCTCATGTCCCTCCCGTTGTCCACACAAACTTGCCTCCACTTCCTCACCGCCTCGGCCATTATCTAGACCCACAGCTAGTTCCTGATTGTCCCTCTTGCATTGTGGCGTGGAATAACATAAGCGCAGACCACGCTTCAATATTGGGCATAAATGAAAAACCTCTGTGACAAGCTCTCTGCAGCACACTGCTTCAGGAGAATAACCAACCCTTAAGTATCACAGTTACAGCAACAAGTAGAGGAGGGGGAGATGCCGTGTGCGTCCAGGCTCAGCTAAGATTTAGTCAACTGGTCTTTTAAACCACAGGAGTTAATTTAGATTGATTGTTTAATTAAAATCCTGATACCTGTAAAGAGGTTACGCCCAGTTAGCTGCTAATGAAGCACAGGAAGAAATAAGTTTGGTTTGATTTGGCAAGTTAAACTAATCGGACTCCTCCGCTCTCTATTCTCGGTTCTCTGATGAACATTTTCAGTTTTTATGACTTTCCATCAGTTTACTTTGCATAACGAAATGTTCTCGAGCCGTTAGTCTTGGATTGTTTTTACTCTTTGAGCTTCGATTAGGAAACTTCTCATCATCCTCTCACATCTTTCAGTTTTCTATATAATGAATAAACGGCCAGCGGCTGATTCAGACGCCCCAAAGAAACTGGCTTAGGTTCAGGTTTACTGGAAACCTGTGAGTCGGAGGAGAGAAAGAGTCAGTCAGTGTCTGATGGCGTTTACATTATTGCAATATTTTCTGCTTAGAGTTTTTTTTTTTGTGTGAGATGATGATGTTGATTATGTTTCTGCAAATTAAGGGAGGATAATTTTTGAAAAATGTAATCTTTGCTTAATTTTCTGCAGCAGAATCAGGTTAATGATAAACTAAACCTGCAGTGACTCGTTTGATCCGAACATTTTAAGCTTCTGGAACCAGAACCACAGTCGGCTTCTTCCTGTCGAAACCAGCAGATTTACGGACCCTCCGATGCATTGATGAACAGAGAAGATCACCGTGAGATTGATGATTGTGACAATCATCTGTTCAGGGCTGCGAACACCTCCGCACAGGAAGAGACGCGTCGGCGAGAGAAAAAGGATCCTGCTGTGGGTTTCATTTTCACCCAGATGTTTGCAGCTGGACTCAAACGCTGAAACATGGCTGAGTTTCAGAAGTTTCAGTGAAAACTGTTTTGGGTTTCAGCTTGTCTGTCTTTTTTTATATTTATTGTTATTTTTGGACGTGAGAAAGTATAACAAGACCATAGAGCGCGGTTCAGACCGATATGGAAACCTTCCGTCCAAAAAAAGAAAAGGAACCATCTCTGTTTCATGACCTTTTTATCTCTTATATCAGAGATGTGTTTTTCTTACATTAACGAGTAAATTTGAGGCTAAGCGTTGAAATAAGTATTTCTGACGGATATTCAAACCTCATTTGGCTTCATGTATAGTGTGTTCAAATGAGAGGATCATTGTCAGAATATTAAAAGGAAATACACAAAAGCAACAATTGAGGAAACTAAGGGTTTCCGAAGGTCATTAAAATATTATTTTTTTAAGTTAAGGCCTAATTGGCATTAAAATTAATTAAATGTCATAATCGTGGCATTTAAAATGCTTTATTAAAAAAAAAATGTCTAAAAACAATTTCGTCAGATATATTATATCATATATAACTGGTTCCGCGTGTTTGAGGGGAACTGCTTCCGGTTGATTGTAAAGCAGTATGTTCGGAAAAGAAGCCTGAGGCAGAGAAAAGGCTAGAGAATGGGGGGGAATGCAAACTTCAACAAAAGTTGCTGGAAAACGAGGAATTCAGGACATGGCTTCAGCTTGGTGATGGTAAATATGACAAAAGGATTTTGCTGTGTTTTTTATATATATATGAGAGCCATGGGTACTTGTTGTTGGCATTAAAATGATTTCTAAGAGCAAATAAAAAGAGCAATAAAAAAGCATAAAATTACTCATTCCTGTATAAACCCTAAAATTGAATCTGTCACAAGAAAAATTAACAGAACCGGATCGAAAAAATCCAAGCCTTAAAGGAATAGTACACCCAAAAACATGAGTTAGCCTTCATTTCTACTCACCCCCATGGAGAACAAAAACTCCCGAGTCTAATGTGAGTTTGAAAAGTCCAGGTGAAAGGTCAATATTCAGTTACGATACTGCTCATCTCGCCCAATGTTCATTCCAAACGTAACTGGAGTGGGTAGCCCACGTATTTGGGTAAAACAGGTCATTTAGAATGTTTATTGGAACGAAACAGGTAGAGAGCAGCGGTAGTGTATAGGATTTCCTGTAGCTCACGACGCTGAGGGAAGCCGCAAGGCGACCAAACCAGAGATGAAAGTGCGCATTCAGCCGCCTGCTCTGCCAATAATGTAAGCGCAGAAGAAGAAATGTGCTGCTTTACCTGTGCAAAGAAAGAAACAACCAAAAGAAAAAATGTCTGAGGACTTCAGTGTTGAGGAAGAGCATGAGTTCTTTGCCGAGCTGAATGCGACAGACTATCTGGTTTGGTCTGTCATGGGCTTCCCGTGGCGTCGTGGAACTTGCAGGCCAGCGCTTTCAGGAAATTCCATACACTACCGTTTATGCTCTAAAACATTCTAAATGACTTCCCTCAAGCTTTCGAGTAAATTCTGGACGCCACCCACTCTGTATACTTGAATACATTGGACGAGTACTAGCAGTATGGAGGAATACTGACACGTGCTTTTTGTGGACTTTATGGACCTTTCTTCCGGGGGCCATAGACTTCCATTATTTGAATGTCAGCAGACAGCAAGTATAAAAGCCCAGATCTCCGGCGGTGTGATGCATTTGGAGAGACGCAAAAGTACCCGCGTTGTTCAGTATGGGGGTGAGTAGACAATGAACGCTAATCATGTTTTGGGTGTACTATTCCTTTAAAAGCTGACGTAAGGTATCTCATCGTGGCATAAGCTAGGCTGAAACCACGGCAGTGGCAGCATCATTCTGCAGGGATCTTTCGCAAACATGAAAGGAAAAGGATTCTGCTTTGGGAACCTCAGGGTGTTGTTTTTTGCAGATGACGATGTTCTGTCTGCATAATAAGCCAACAGGTTCAGTGAAGAAGATCAGCCATCTTGGTTTGTGTTTTGACCCGCGTCCCCTTTGGATCCTGTAGGGAATAGTTCTGTCCTGTTCCACTAGGAAACGATGGTCTCCCTGGAGGGATGTGTCGTTAAGCAGGGAAACTGAGCTCTCCATGATGGGCCGATATCAGATAAGGCAAGGAATGAATGGAGAGATGAAGAACGGATGGAGCATTGAAGGGAGCTCATTTGATGACTTTATAGCCAGAATTGCAAACCCCATTCAGACAAATCCCCCCCATAAGCTCATATTTACAGAGAATCTTCCCTAAATATATATATTTTTTTTATTTCTGGTTAAAAGACAAAAAAGAAAGAAAGAGAGAAAATCAACCAGGAGCTGAAACTGTTGCATCTCAGCAGTTTGTCCTCTGCTGACTGAAATGACAGAGAATTTTCCTTTTCTAGATATCGTTGATGCTTGAAGGTGCAAATGTTTCAAACACTCAGTAACGCTGTGCTCCGGACAGTGACCTCATTAACGGCTAAAATTAATTTTTTTAATTGTAAGACCTTTATAATCCGATGTGAAGTTTTTGTCTGACTGTTTCTGTAAACTGAGATCATGACTCAGTTTTGGTATTTTAAGCAACGTTGACTAGTTTCCTTTTTTTGCTTTACTGGAAGAGGTGTTCACAAATAAAAGAAAGGTTAAAAAGGGTCAAAATGTGAAGATTTTTATGTCCGAACTTTTAAAGATCCTACATGAGAGATTTAGATCGATGTACAGAGTGTTGAACACAGAGGAAAGGCTGTGGAAACATTTGGCATTTGGTGTATTGTACCTTAAAGGAGTCCTAACCCTGCAGCTTACATACAGCTCATCTGAAAATTGTCTTTTAAAGTTCACTCACAAATATTAAATAGAGCTAATTAAAACCATTTTCAAACCCTTTTTCTTTACTTTGTGAAGATACAGAAAGGAATTTGACGCCTGTGCGCTCACATGTAGATGTAGCATTAGCTTATTATTAGCTGTTAGCCATGGTTGGTTTACCACTATTTCTGGTCTCTGATTAAAAGAATTGTTAGGGTTATTTTTATCATTTATTTAATGATGATATTGATAACCCTAACAAGGTAAAGTGCTACACAAGTAGCAATCCTTTATTGGCTGCCTGATTGGTGTAATACGAGTAGGAGGCAGGCTAACTGGGACCCTTCTACCATTAGCCGCCAATCGCAGAGTGAGCAAAATCGTTCGTTGCAGAGCTGTTCTGGTTTGAACAGAGCCCACAGGAATATAAACTAAGTTACTTAACGCTCCAGATTTTCTCGCAGGTTCCATGGAGTTAAAATTACTATTTTTTCCATCTATTATAATTATTTTACAGGAAAAGTCCACTTAGCAAGGAATAATCAATGGATAATTATTTATACCTAAAACTAATGCTTTTGCTGTGATTTAATGAATTTAGCGTTAATCATAAAAAATAAAAAATTAAAATAAAAAAATTATTTTCGTTGTGATCACAGAGTCTGGGAGCGGCCATTTTTGCCCATATATACGTAGTAACACCTCCCTCCTGCCATCTTCTGGCAGTGACACGGGTAAAGGCTGGGTTTAGCTACCATTCTCCCGCTAGTACAAGCCAAATCACGGGAACTACCAGACACATTCGCAGGTAATCGTCGTCACTAATGAAGACGAGGACTTCACCATTGAAATTCACCAGAGCTATAGTGAAACTGACAATGCCCACGCAGGCGCATGGCAGTTGGATGTTGTAAGACATCGGGTAAAAGGGAAAAAAGAAATTAATCATTTCACATTTTATGATGTCCTGATCCTCCTGTGGGTGGGTTGGTGGATTTATTTGCCAACTTGAAGAGGGAGGATTTGCCATCGAACTTCTCTGGCCAGAGAAAAACCACGTAATATGTAAGCCAACATTTGGAAGAAGAATGTTTTCAAGATGACTTAAATATTAACACGTTGTGACAAACAAGTTCTGTTTAAACACCTTAATATTTCCTTTTTATTTACATAGAGCATGGTCGTTGAAAACCTTTGTAGTGATGATCTTTGTAGTTGGAGCCTTATTTCAACATTTTTGTTCCTGTTTTGCGAGATGGCATGATGGACGACATATTCCGCCCCCCCAGGAGGAACGTAGTTCATGTTCTTCAGGTAGAAAGCAGGTGCTCTAGTTAACGATTGTGTCCGTTGGGTTAAACCTAAGATCATCACAGTCTTTAAGGTGACGTGTGAAGGCTGAATGATTACACTGTTGACTCTAAACCGATGATTTGGAAAAGGAAAATACAGCAGATCTTCCTTCTGTGAGTTAGACCTTGTTAGTTAGGTGCAGCTGCTGCAAATGACCCGGCACAAGCATGGACACGTGTGGGTCTGAGCTCATGGGTTCCCAGCTCGGACACTTCCTCCGATCTGCAGGGACCTCTGACTAACGCATCAGCATGGATTTTACTCACACACTGGACACTCTCAGTCACGGCCGACAGAGAGACAAGTTTTTTTTCTTATTCACACGTCTTTATAAATCAGATCTTTATGCATCAGAAAGGAGAGGCGCTGCAGGTGCTCTCAGGTCCTTGAAAGTGTCTGTGCTGAATAAAAAGGTAACAAGTGCAACCCGAGGTTCATTCAGGTGGATCGTTTAATCTGCCAGCGATCTCCCATGGTCCTCTAATTATAGCTGCTATTAATGGATTGGCAGAGCAATTAATTAAAGGCGCTCATTTTTAGTGCCTGCTGGGAGTGTTTGACTCCGGAGAAGAGGATTCAATCTGCGGCTCTCTGAGGATATGAAGGTGGACTCCACTCCTCCTCCTCTTCTCCTTCCTGTTCCGCTCCAGAAAAAGGCGAGGGCTTCAAAGGAGAGCACTGCCGCCGCCTCATTTAGCTGCTGAGACTGAAAATATAAACTCACAGGAGAGCTGATGGTGTGTGGTTTAAACCTCCAGCGCCAAACATCAACTCTGCTTAACTGATCCCAGATTTCTATTTACTGTTTGTTAACTTTAGGGTGTTTTTTTCCTACTGATTCTTTACTATTATTCAACTAATGAGTGATTTATAACCTTTTCAGGATGTTAGTTTATTTTGGAGAAACTCTTGGAGAAGCATAAACTAGACTAAAATAAACATTAAATCCTGGATGGCTTGAAACTGTGCGGTGATTAAGGGGAAAGAAGCATGAGGCAAACTGAGGTCTGAGCTTGTTTAAGGACACCTGACTTTGCCCTCTGACCCCCCAGGGCTGTCCCCTCAGCCTCTTCCTGCTGGTCTGTGAACCTCATCTAGGGAGCATCTTTTTTTAAGACACAGATTTCCATTTAAGAGTTTGTTATTTATGCCAGTTATTGTTTAATGAACTAATACATAGTGGATTGATCTCATAAATGAACTGATTAGTTATTAAGCCTCCATTTTCTGAATAAATTCAATTTTCGCATACATCAAGAGGATCTTTATATCACATGAAGGGATAAGCATTTTTTCCAATATGCTAAATTAAAAAAGTAGTCCGTCTTTATATTTTCCAGCTGTATTAATACAGACTTAATAACCAAAAACGTGTTTTCTACACAATATGAAAGTTTTTATATGATAAAACAAAACACAAACCTATTATGTTACTAAATATTAAACAGATTTATTGATATTTGATTTTTTTTCTGATTTCCAATGGACAGAGATGTAGATCTATCATTAATAGACAGGGTATGCTGCTCTAATATGCTGTCAGACTATTAACCTTAGTTTCAATGAAGCGGACGCTAACTCCCATCAATCTGCTGGGAGAGACTTCTGTTAGCAGAGCTTTTAAAGAGGTGGTTCTGGTTCCTCTCAGAGGAATGTTAGAACTTGGATCCATGAATGTAAATAGCTTTATAGAACTTCTCCATCTACCATGCTAACAGCTAGTATGTCTTCTATCCTGTTCCAACCGTTTAGCTTCATTCCCTCCAATTTTCTATCATTGTCTCCTTCTGATTCCAGCAGAGAAGTTCTGCTGCCCCTCCATGCAGCGCTGCTAAATGGGCCCATTTAGGAGAACAGAAGGTTTATCCAGAGTTTAGATTCACTAACAGAACCATACATACTTCATCCTGGATCCATGAAACAGTGGAATTTGGAGATGAGGCAATTAAGGCTACGTTCACACTGCAGGCCTTGTTTCTCAATTCCGATTTTTTTGCGAAATCCGATTTTTTTTACGTTGCCATTTATATTTCCAAATATATGCGACTTGTATGTGATCTGCATGTGTGAACAGCAGTCATACAACGCAAGTGTCTCGCATGCACAGTAGAGGACGCAATGATGTCACAGGCCAGCGCGCCCTTTTTTATGATGGTATTGCCGGCGCCTATCTAGCGGTCTTTTCCAACTATAAAAACTCAATCTTTTTCAATATGTTTAAACATAAATATTGCTCTCCATCATCATCTACCATGGTTGTTGTTTTCTTGCGGCTTCTGCGTAGCAAGGCGCAGAATAGTGACCTTTGTTGGAGTAATGGCGTTCAGGTCAGATGGATGCGACCTGGCGTTCAGACACAGGTTGCATTTGAAAGATCAGATTTGTAATCCAGTTCAGGACCACATAGCCAAGTGGCCTCGGTTAGGATTGGAAAAATGGGATCTGTGTTGTTCAGACAGCCATAGAAAGATCAGATTCGGGTAAGCATATGGGCAAAAACAATTGGATTTCGGCAATTGGGCAAAGTGTAAGAAAATATTTATTGTTAACAATTTTTAATCTCTGTTTATTAACTTTGAGAATAATCAGACTTTCCTTTTTTGTGACAAATCTAACCCTGAGCGTCGGACAAGTTTGGGAGTTCTGTGTGGAATGATTATGGTAATCATTAAGACCAGCCTTAATGCAATAATCTTGACCAAAGTTGTATCATTTTGCGTGCAAACGTCTGCTTGCTCGGTCTAAACTGAGAGTTTTCGCTTTCCTTTCTTAAACGTGTTTGTTGGTATTTTAGGCATGAATCTCATCTGATCTGATCTGCAGAGTGAGTCAGTCTGAACCCGTATGAATCTGTTTTGGGTCCACCTCTTCTTAAACATGACTGTGTCCTTCACACTCTATGCAGATGACACTCAGATGTATTCATGTGAAATTAAAGCTTGTGTTTGTAATTATTAAGGGCGCTCACTCAGCACTTCTCCAATTTCTTTCTTCCTTCCTTTTCCCCTAGCCTGTATCTTCAGTCATGTTCTCAAAATGTTTTATCAAGAAAGATCCAGGCGGAACGGGTGTTTATGAAGTTTGCTGCTCCAGGTTTTAATGATTCAGCGCTGTTTCGACATGTATTGACGATTAGAATGTCAGAACATTGATTTCCTGTTCCAGTCTGACGTTGAACCTTTCTTTCAGCATTAACTCTGAAATTGATCTTTTTTTATCTACATTATTTTAAATCTGTGTTAAAAAGGTTTATCTTTAAAAGGTATAGTGGAGGATTTTCACTGAAATTTTCTAAAAGACCTGCACATACACAACCCTGTACTTACTCCCGAGAGGGAGCTCCTAATAACCACGTGCAAGAGCATGAACGAGGGCCCATTTCTCCTCGTGGTACTTTACAAAAGATGTTTAATTATTCCACTATGTCAGACTCAGTGAAAATGGGGACAAGCACTTGTAGTATGGCCTTACGGAAACATATTACCAGAATGATTTGCAATTAGGAGGACCACTTATTTTGATCCACCCGGGAAAAAGCAGAGGAGGAGCTAGATGGGGGGCCAGGGGGTGGCCATGGCCACCACTGTAATCATCGGTACACCCTTAGCCAATCATTGGCCACCCTTGCCATTTTTTTTCTCCCATACTGCAAACAATCTTTAGCCACCCTTAGCCAATCGCCGGCCACCCTTAGCCAATCATCGGCCACCCTTAGCCAATCGCCGGCCACCCTTGGCAATGCGGCCACCTGGCCAATCATCGGCCACCCTTAGCCAATCGCCGGCCACCCCTTAGCCAATCATTGGCCACCATAAGCCAATCATTGGCCACCCACTTAGCCAATCGTGGCCACCCTTGTAATC
>JAGKQL010000004.1:28303148-28340327 GCA_018398635.1 Cyprinodon brontotheroides | reverse complement strand
TATCTAATATCTTACTTTAAAAGCGCTACAGTGTGTAACTTTTAGCGCATCTAGCGGTCCAGACTGCAGACTTTGGCTTAACATAGACATCTCCCCCTTCTCCCAACGAATGCGGCGTTCACGGGACAAAATGTCTTCCACAATCGCATCACCTACCTTCTCAAGTAGTGAACATTGATAATTTTACAGATAGTATTTCATTAGTCTGTGTAGGGTATAGATTTCATGTAGACTTAAGATAATAAATATACCCGTTATTTTTTCTACATCGTTGGCGTTTTGGCGATCTACTTAATGCGCTAGTTTGTTGGCTCTCGCAGCGTAAGCGCAAAGATGTCTGCCTCCATGGCTGCGAGACCGCTCTATGTAATTATAAATACTTGAATTCTAAAGGCTTAGCATAAATATTAAAAGGTTAAGAGCTGAGCTTTCGTAGATGATGATAAATAACATAATTATGTATAATATATTACATTTCTAACTGTATATACCCTACAATTATTACACACTGTAGCTTTAAGAGCAAAAATACACATTCCAATGGCAAATCATCTCATTTACCTACTCAAAATAAGGGTATTTACACTTAATTTAAGAAATTTTAACTTATTTCTAGATTGTTTTTGAATGAATGAATGAATGAATGATGCGTTTATGCCTTTGATACTTATTTAAAAAATTTAAGGGTTTTTAAACACAAAAAATTTAATGTATATTAGGGCTGAAGCAATTAATCGGATGAATCATGATTAATCAATTATTGAAATCATCGCTAACTAATTTAACAGTCGTTGACTGTAGTAGACTGTAAAACATGCCTTTAGTTAACAGACTGACCCCCTTAGAGCAGTGATTATATCAAAATTTAAAAAATCTGTAAACAATTGGCATTTAAGTTTAAAATAAAAGTTTTGTCTGTCAATATGCTCCATCCAGAACTCGAGTGGAAAAGATTTAGTCTCACCTGGTTTAATTTCGTAACAAATTTTCTTTTAGGAACTTTTAGGAAAAAGTAGTCTACATTTTAATCAGTTTGCAAAAGACTTGTTAGTCTTTACCAATGTCGTGACTTTCACGCGACCTTGGACATAGTGACCCTTCTCTGATGGACGATTCTGAAGTTAAGGATCATCAACCTGAAAAGCAAACTTTGCTTTTGTTTTGAAGGGAACAGAAACGAGTGGAAGAGATCATCTGCAGATGATTCTGCATCAACTGTGTGGCAGGAAAGTTTTCTAAGAAGTTTCACAGGGCAGAGATTAACCGCAGAGATGGTGGAGATTAGATGTTTAAAAAATAACTCTGCGTGGTCTGATAGGTTTAAACACTCGTCTGCAGAGATGTTTGCTCAACTATAAATGCTGAGGAGGTTCTGGTGTTCAGAACTCCCTGGATAACATATGAGAAGAGTCTCTGTTATCTCTCATCTCCCCCGTTCCGCTCATCAAACCTCCTTCTCTGCACGTTTAGTGTCTTTGTGTTCTGGAGGCGGTGAGGTTTCTGCAGACGGAGCAGGTCTGGGTCGGGTGTCGCTCTCTGAGCTCTGATTCTGTTTCAGACTGAAACTGAAGCCTTTCTCAGGCCACACCCTCTTCTGTCGTTGTGCTGCAGGTCTTTGACCTCCTGACGGAAAACACCTGTTCTAGCGTCACGGCTGGGGGCGGGGCCTGGGCTCAGGCATGCGGGGGCAGTCCAGGTGTCTTTTTTTAAACCTCGCAGGTTCGTCGTCCTCTTAGATGTAAGATCAAAGATCTGCATGCAGGAATCAAACCAGTTGGATGAACTCTGTGCAGGTGTGGGTGTCAGGTGACCTCATACCTCATGGGTGTGACTGTTTACATCAGCGGTTCAGGCTTTTGTTTTTTTTTTTTCCACCCTGGAAATTATTTCCTCGCCCTGAGAACAGAAATAACACGATCCAGGATTTTCTTTCTGCAGCTGGTTTAGGAGCTGACCCAGCAGCCGTAGCTGATGCCAGGTTCAGCCTGATTGGTTCCTAGATGGCGTCCTGCTGCGCGGTCAGACCTCCCCGCTGTCCCGCTCACATGCCCTCTGTGTGTCTGAGGTAAATATTTGCAGGAGCTGTAGGTTAATAAAAGCGCAGCCGCCTCGTTTCCTTCTGGGTTCAGACTTTGAACCAGTTCTTGGACCATAAAGAGAAACTCCCTGACCCAGAGGTCAGCAGGGCCCATGCCGCCGGGGTCTGCTGCGGAACCTCACCCTGCTGGCTGGGGTCGGGGTTTTTTGCGGTGTGTTAGATGAGTTTGAGTTGCAGGCGTTTGGCAAACGTTGTTTTAAAACATGAGGAAGTGTCAGAGCTTGTGGGTTGATTGTAAATGAAGTTGTGACTTTAGGCTGAAAAACGAGTCAGAAATGATCATGCATCCAGGCGACTCTTCTGTCAACAGTTCCTTTGTCTCCTGGAGGCCTTTTTCCTTCGTTGATGATGATGTCATCATATGAGGACGTCAGTCAGACAAACTGTATTCCACTCGCCTCTTGAGAATCTGATATTTTTAGGAGTCTCAACATATTACCTATATTTGCTGTTATTTTACGTTTCTTTGGTGACGGAAATGAGCCGAAAGTAGAAAACATTCGTTCTCTTGCAGGAAAGTTCTGCGTTATAAGACGGACTGAGCTCTGCCATTTACCAAGGTGACACAAAATGTTTCAGTGCTTGTTTTATTAACATCTGAGGACAAATGGAACATCTTAAAAATGAATTTAATGGAGATTTTAGGCAAAGAAAACAACAATTATTCGACTTCTAGAAAATGGACAGTTGTTGTTAACACCAGTATAGCTTAATATGGCTAACTGAGGCTAGCCTCTTAGCTACTGAGCACAGCTAGCCAAAGAGCTACCCAGCTCTCCACTTTATATCATAGCCTTGCAGTTACTTCATTCAACACCTGAGTTATCTCTATAGTTATGCTTCTATAGGCATAGACTGCTGGAGGACATAGGGACCCCTAGTTCCTCATTCTACTTCATTCTATCTCGATTCTCCCATTCTGCAGAATCTGTTAGTTCAATCTCTAACTCTCTTTTTTTTTTCTCATAGTAGCTTCATCTGGTCTGTTCCTGTTTGGCTGTGACTCCATCCTGGAGAGAAATTTCAGCTGTGCTGCTTCCATCAACACCTTTGTTTATAGATGCTGGAGATTGGCCTTTTTTTCAGGGTAGTCCTGTTTCTCTGACTGTGACTAACTGGATGTGCTCTCTTCATCCTTCGCCTCATCATTCTTTTACAGCTGCTTTGTGCATCTCTGCTTCTGTCTCCTTGAACCCCAGTCAGCCTCGGCACACTGAACCTGGTTCTGCCGGTGGTTTCTTCCTGTTAAAATTGAGTTCTTCCTCTCCACTGTCGCTACAAGCATGCTTAGTGTGAGGCATTGCCTTCAAGTCAATGGTTTTCCTTAGAAAAATTTGAATCAATTTGACTGGATGATCTGGTGAGCTGTAAAGTGCCTTTAGATGACGTGTGTTGTGGATTGGCGCTATTGGCGCGTCAGGTTGAAGAACAAACATGGTTTCAGAGATGAATGGAGTTAAATATGATGTCCTAATATGGTTAAAAACGTGTCTGTGTGTGAGATGATAATGATGGTGGTGATGATGATGGTGGTTTGTTTCTCAGCTATAAGAGGAACTGGGTTACTGCAGCAACGAGCCACGTTGCCAGAAGCGTCTCTGCAGTAAAGGTCCATGAGAGCAGGACGGGCCCACGGAACCACCTCTGACCCACTTACAGCCGGTGTGTCTGTGTGCTTATGGGTCAGTCAGAACCCAGGGATTACACAGACCCACTTCCTGGACTATCTTTGTCACTGGCAGTCCTGTTTCTATAAACAGCCCGGTCCAGAGGGGAGGCCGAGGCTCTGAGGAGGAGGAGGAGGAGGTGGTTTGGATCTCGGTCATCAGAATCAGCTTCATGTTCAGAACCTTTTCGTTTTCAGGGCTCATGTGTGCTGTGACCACTAGATGGCAGCAAAGCACAGAAACAGTCAAACCCTCTCAGGTG
Source organism: Cyprinodon brontotheroides (assembly GCA_018398635.1). Taxonomy (NCBI): domain Eukaryota; kingdom Metazoa; phylum Chordata; class Actinopteri; order Cyprinodontiformes; family Cyprinodontidae; genus Cyprinodon; species Cyprinodon brontotheroides. The sequence goes on along the minus strand of JAGKQL010000004.1, from coordinate 28,336,300 downwards.
ACAGAGGAGTGAAAACTGATCCTGGTAAACATGAGAAGAAGATTAGATGCATCTGAACTTCCTCTTCATCACCTCATCATGTCTGGATCAGGCATCACTCTCACCTGATCTGGAATCAGCTTTCCTGTTACTGGATGCTGGTTGGATGAGAGGAGGTGGATGCTTTGAAAAAGGTTGGAATCAGTTTCCATCAAAATAAAGGTCTGATAAACTGAGCATGGGGAAAAAAAGTCACTATTTTCAAGAATTCATATTTTATCATTTCAAAAACTTTGGATGATAAAACATTCCTAAAGCTCCAAATTTTCTCTAAATTAATGTTTTTAAATCCCATCCTTCATTATTGTATTTCAGCTTTCCGTTTGATTTTCATTTTTTTTTTTAACAATCCATTTTTTTTTCTTATTTGACCAATAAAAATGTCTAGATCTTTTTTTCCCTCTTTTTCCTGGGTTTAAATTCCCAAACATTTTTCTTTAACTGCTTCTTTGTGACAGAATAAAGCTTTATTGACAAAATTTGCTTCATAGAATCTTTAAGAAAGAAAAATCTAATTTTCAAACTTCAAAATAAAATACCAAAAAAAGTTATTAAATTAAAACTTTAGATAAGATATTGTTTTATTCCATCATTTGTGTAGCCAAATAAAAAAAATAAAAAAATGATGACCACATCAGCAGCATAAAGATAATTTAGTTTTTAATCACATGTAAAGAGTTTTATGAAAGAAATATAAAATGTAAATAAATCACTGAGGCGTGCGTGCTTGGATTAATGTCGTATTAAAATGTAGGAACAAATGCAATCATTTGAAAAGTTCATTTCCACTGATAGTTTCAGACCTTTGATTCTGTTAATATTTTTTATCCATCCATCCATCCATCCATTCATGCTGATTTCTTTCAGTTTCTACCTTAGTCAGTTAAATAACATGCTGCTGTCATTTTGCACATCTCTTCTGTTGCTATTTTCAAATATCCATTATTTTAAAACAACTGTTCAAAATGTCCACAGCTGTATTAGTTATTTATTCTCCAGATGCACAGTTTTTATATTGTTAAAACACTTTACAGTATTTTATTATCTTCTAACTCTTCACTAGTATGTTATTCTTATACATTTTTCTCAGATTTTTCTACAATCCTTTTGCTAAACACCAGAATTTCCCCACTGTGGGACAATAAAGGGATTTTCTCCTCTATTTTATTATCATTTAATAACCAGGCAAAATATAAATTTACTAAAATATATTAAAAACATTATAATCACAGAATAACAAATTCAGAAGAAATTTGTTTTCTGCATATAAATTATGAAATCATGAATACTTCCAGCAGCATTTATATGATTACATATACTAGCGCACGTATTTGGTTTTCTGCTCTAATATGTTTATTAATGTAGTGACACCCTGTTATTCCATTATCTGGTCTGATCTGTTGTGGTCATGACTCGGCGGCGGCCAGTAAAGTTTCTCTACACCATATTTAATCCACCTGCTGGTTGGATGAGAGGAGTCGGATGCTTTGAAAAAGGTTGGAATCAGTTTCCATCGAAATAAAGGTCTGATAAACTGAGCATGGAAAAAGGTGTCCCTATTTTCAAGAATTCACTTATTTTATCATTTCAAAAACTTTGGATGATAAAACATTCCTAAAGCTCCAAATTTTCTCTAAATTAATGTTTTTAAATTCCATCCTTCATTATTGTATTTCAGCTATCTGTTTGATTTTCATTTTTTTTCTTATTTGACCAATAAAAATGTCTAGATCATTTTTTTCCTCTATGTTAAAAACATTATAATCACAGAATAACAAATTCAGAAGAAATTTGTTTTCTGCATATAAATTATGAAATCATGATTACTTCCAGCAGCATTTATATGATTACATATACTAGTGGACGTATTTGGTTTTCTGCTCTTATATGTTTATTAATGTAGTGACACCCTGTTATTCCATTAGCTGGTCTGATCTGTTGTGGTCATGACTCGGCGGCGGCCAGTAAAGTTTCTCTACACCAAATTTAATCCACCTGCAGACGTGGAGATGACTGCTTTGAACCAAATCCTTTGGCAATAGGAAATAAAATGGATCAGATGTTCCAGCATTTCAGGCTGTGACTGCAAAACTTACAATTAGGGATGCACGCGATATAATCGCCCCCCTATCGGTATCGACCTTAAAACTGAATATGCGGCAGTCGGCCACCCCACCCGATATTTAACCCGATATTTGATCAGCTACTGAGTTTCTAAAGTCAATACAAAACAATAAAAAATACTACACTTCTTCTTCTTCCTCAAAACTTCTTTTTACAGACTTAAAAACTTCTAAAGACGAGGGAAAAATATAGCCGATCCATTAAAATATCCCAATATCTTCATATGCTGATATATTGCCATTTAAAAACACCATATCAATCTCTTTTACTAATGAAAATATTGCTATATGTCAATGCGTTATGCTTGCTGAAAATCCCGAAAATTCACGAAAATGTTGCCATATTTTTATATGTTGATATATTGGCGCGGTATGAATCTATTTTACTAACAAAATCTCACAAATTTGCAAAATATCACGAGAGAGTTTGTAACAGAAGCGATGAAATTTCACCAGATTTTGAAAGTAAATAGATCGATACACCGTTGGTAATCATCCTATTTGATATCAACATATGAAAATATATTTGAGTATATTATTTTTCAAAGTGTCAGAAAATGGATAACAAAAGCTGCTTTATTTTCAATGATTACTTATTTTTGTCCAGCTTTAACATCGTATCGAAGTATCGGGTTATACATGGCCATATGAGTTTTAAAAAATATCGGATATTGGCCAAAAATCCCAATATAAATTGCATCCCTTCTTACAATATATATCAATAAAACTAAATCTCATTACTTATTACTTCTCATTTATGAATGTGAAGCAATTAGTTATTTGTAAAAATGCGATATTTAATAATCCAGTGCTTCATGTTGTGTCAGACTGAGGTCACACATACACATAGATGGAGGCGGACATGAATCTGGTGAACAGGCTGTCTGTGTTTTTGCGGTCCAGGACTTATTGAATGGGGAAGCTCACCTTATATAGCCCCCGCCTAAACGCACAGCATTATGGGAAGTGAAGTTTGTTAATTTAAAAATTAAGTGATTTAAATCTTATGTCTTTCTCAGTGAGAAGCAGCCAATCAGATGCCAGCTTATTGAAATAAAGCTAATAAATTAAATTAAGTGCATATAATTAATTACATGTTAAATAAATTCATTATTTATTTCCAGTTTGAATAAATTAATCACACATTGCACAAATTATTCCGTTGTATTTTTATTGTACTGTGGCGCTTATGATCCTCCATAGTCTCCTTTTATTAGGGGATGTAAGAGGTGGAAATGTTTGGGAAGCTCTGATTGATTCTCACCTGGAGGGTAGAAGCAGGTCTTAAAGTTCTCCTGTCTGCTTCATTTGAAGCAGGTTCTGTTCTTTCATGTCTGAATTCTGTTTAAAGGGAAATACGTTGAGTTTCTGCAGCTTTTTTCTGATTGGGAGGAATCTTCTCACGTCTGCAGCTTTTCCTGTTGACGGTTTGTTTATTCAGAGAAGCTGTTGGCTGAGCCGAGCCTGGCGGACGTTTTTAAAGCCGCTTTAAACATGTCGTGTTCAGAAGCATCAGGGAAACTTTTCCAGGAAACATTGCTGATATTGTTGAATGAATGTGGAGTTTGCTGGGGTTTTTCTTTTGTTTCGGACTCGTGGAGAACAGAGGAGCTGTTGATGGACTGGTTGGGTTTCCTCATAACTGAGGAAGAACCGAGTGACTAAAATCACAACTTAGACTAGAAATGATGAAAGCGGCTATGAGGGAAAATATTTTCAGAAGAACAAATAAACTTAGGGATTCTGTTTTCGCCTGAGGTTATTAAGGCCGTCGATTGAATGAGGTGTTAAAAGGAGGAAGATTTAATGTTCAACAGCAGCACTGGCTGTAATGTACGGTGGTGGCAGCATCATGTTGGGGGGCCTGGCGGTCCACCACCAGGAGGTACTGGTCTACTTAAAAAAAAACAAAAAAAAAAAAAACAGGTGGTTGGAAACATGAGGGGAAAAGCATGATGGGAAATATTTTTATTATGTTTTATTATGATTTTTGAAGGCGATGACGGTTCTTATTCATCCAGGTCATAGTCATTCCAAAAAAAGAAAATAAAAAAACAATCCACTGGACTTTGTTTCCAAGTTTGAAGAGGTTTTGCTTTCAATCCAGGAAGCTTTTTCAATTCAAAATGTCAGAAATAGCTGAAACTCGACGATAATCCTGACATTTTGAAAAGCATCCTGGATGGGAAGCGAAACCTTTTCAAACCTGGAAACAAAGTCCAGTGGATTGTTTTAAATTTTCTTTTTTGGAAAGATTCTTCATATAAAATATTTTCTTTTTTTATTGACGTATTAAAGAGAAAGGATACAACGTTACAAGAGATATTAAAGCAGCAACCAGGAAGTTACCTGAAGACATCCACTTTTGATTTACTAAACCTTGATCAATTTCTTTTAGAACAACGTAGGCCTGTTTCATTCCTGCTGGATAAATGATGCTTTCTAAAAAAATAAAAATAAAAAAATACAGAAGCTGTTTTTCCCGCTTCTTTTGTCTCCTAACTGCTGCTTTTACTTTTGTTTTTCTCTCCTGGTTTTCCTGCTAAGTTTTAGAGTACAGTGTGAAATATACTAAAGCTGCTGAACCTCCCATGTTTGTCAGGGAACCGTTCTGCAGGAGGCGTGTGAGCGTCGTGCCTCCCTGTCTGTAGCTGACTGTAATCTGTTCAGGCAGCAGGAGGAGGTGATCCAATGGGAGCAGGAGTTGCTGATCTTTTAAGCCTCTTCCAGGTTTTAAATCTGTCCTCTAATTGAAACGTAGCAGCGAGGAGAGAGTCCCGAATGAGTTCCTGCTGCCTGCGGAGGGAGCAGACCTCACCGTCGGGGTCAGAGAGCAGAAACTGAAGGTCACCATTATCAGTTCAGGGCGTTAAAGTGAGCAGAGCAGCTGGAGCACATCTGGAGTCACATCCTTAAGGAGAAAATTATTTAAAAAAGCTGTTTTCGTTTCCAGGTGGGAGACAGAAATCAGAAACTAGACATTTTTATGTCTTTTCAGGCTCACTGAGCTAAAATGATTCATTTATTATTTGGGCTTAAACCAAACAAATGAGAGGAAAGGACTCGGATGTCATGTTCGCTTCCCATCATGTTGGGTTGGTGTTGGACCAAAGAGCAGACGGGAACGTAGGAGGATCATGAGGAAGGTTTTAAAACCTTAACCGTCAGCCACGACTGAAACCTATTAGCTCCTTAAGTCTCTTCATGAGTGGATGGCTGCTGCCTGGAGACCAAACACCTCACAGCGCTCATCTTTTGCCGCTCAGCTGGTAAACTTAAGCCACGCCCCCCATGCTCTTACATTAAAACAAACTCACATTGCATATCATAACCTTTATGTGACCAAATGTCCGGTTTTGATGTTTCTCTGCTGTTTTATAATGGAGCAATAAAAAACTATGGAGAAAGAGATGTTTCTGGAGATTCTGTTGACAATAATTTTTTTGTTATTCGTCTTGTGAAGTTAGTTTTGATAGTAGACAGGTTAGGAGAATCTGCAAAAGTACCTTGTTCAGTTAAATGTATAGAGGACAATCTTTTATTTCCGGATGAATCATCTTAATAAGTGGTCCTCCTAACTGTCAATCATTCTGGTGATATTTTTACGTAAGGCCGTCCTATGCGCTCGTCCTGTTAGCCATCTTTTTCTGCGCATGCACACTTTCAGGCCTACGTATATGTGTGGTGAGCTATGGTTTCAGACAGTCATTGAAGCTCACCTTTCTCACCGTGGTTCTTTGAAAATGGCATGGATGGTAAGAGAAGAAGTGTCTATGAAGTGTATGAGAAGAAAAGAAAGGCCTCAAAAGAGGCAGATCTATCCCAAGTTCTCCTCGCAAAGCATTATGGGATTTGCTCTCATAGCGGCCCGCTGTCGGGTAGCGACTAATGACAAAGATGGCGCAGGCACCACTCAGTGGACCGTGGCGAAGTGATCATCTTTCCGAACAGTAAATTGACTTAGTCCACTATATAGTCCCCGCTCTATGGCTACTCAGTCGGCCACTTTGTTAGGTACACCTGTCCAACTGCTCGTTAACACTTAATTTCTAAGCAGCCAATCACATGGCGGCAACTCAGTGCATTTAGGCATGTAGACATGGTCAAGACAATCTCCTGCAGTTCAAAGCGAGCATCAGTATGGGGAAGAAAGGTGATTTGAGTGACTTTGAACGTGGCATGATTGTTGGTGCCAGAAGGGCTGGTCTGGAGTATTTCAGAAACTGCTGATCTACTGGGATTTTCACGCTTGTAACCATCTCTAGGGTTTACAGAGAATGGTCCGAAAAAGAAAAAAAAAACATCCAGTGAGCTGCTGCAGTTCTGTGGGCGGAAATGCCTTGTTGATGCCAGAGGTCAGAGGAGAATGGCCAGACTGGTTCGAGCTGATAGAAGGGCAACAGTGACTCAAATATACCACCCGTTACAACCAAGGTGGGCAGAAGAGCATCTCTGAGCGCACAGTACGTCGAACTTTGAGGCAGATGGGCTACAGCAGCAGAAGACCACACCGGGTGCCACTCCTTTCAGCTAAGAACAGGAAACTGAGGCTACAATTTGCACAAGCTCATCAAATTGGACAATAGAAGATTGGAAAAACGTTGCCTCGGTCTGATGAGTCTCTATTTCTGCTGCGACATTAGGATGGTAGAGTCAGAATTTGGCGTCTACAACATGAAAGCATGGATCCATCCTGCCTTGTATCAACGGTTCAGGCTGGTGGTGGTGGTGTCATGGTGTGGGGGAATATTTTCTTAACTCTTTGGGCCCCTTGGTACCAATTGAGCATCGTTGCAACACCACACAGCCTACCTGAGTATTGTTGCTGACCATGTCCATCCCTTTATGACCACAATGTACCCAACTTCAAACTGATGGCTACTTTCAGCAGGATAATGCGCCATGTCATAAAGCTGGAATCATCTCAGACTGGTTTCTTGAACATGACAATGAGTTCACTGTACTCAAATGGCCTCCACAGTCACCAGAGATCTCAATCCAATAGAGCATCTTTGGGATGTGGTGGAACGGGAGATCGCATCATGGATGTGCAGCCGACAAATCTGCGACAGCAACTGTGTGATGCCATCATGTCAATATGGACCAAACTCCCTGAGGAATGCTTCCAGCACCTTGTTGAATCTATGCCACGAAGAATTGAGGCAGTTCTGAAGGCAAAAGGGGGTCCAACCCGTTACTAGCATGGGGTACCTAATAAAGTGGCCGGCTGAGTGTATATAGTGATTGAGGGATGTTCGGACACAGTAAGTTTGTATGAACTATGAGAAAAGCACTCGCACCTGCATTCTTTTGTGGAGTGGGCAGGGCTTTTATAAAATTCATTAAAATAATCCAACACTGGACATCTGATCGCACCAAATAAGACAAGTTATGATGATGATGATGATGTGTAATGAGAAGGTTTATTTTAAAAGGTAAGAGCCTGAGGGCATGGCGACCACCATGAGGTGAGCACTTTGAAACACAGGGTTGCCAGGTTGACGCCCTTCCAGTCTCAGTGTTTAGGGCTATGGATGGTGAGTTAGTTGATGATTAAAAACATGAAACTACAAGGAGAACAGGCAGATCCAATCAGGCAGTGTAAGGGCAGAAAACTGAGGTTTTATGCTGAGGGACGAGTGGAGAATGACATTAAGTGATAAATGACGTCATTCACACTCTGATGGTGCTAAACTACATTGTAGCCACCGCTGCCCTGGGGCAGGCTGACAGGAGGGAGGTTGGCGCCACCAGACCCTCTGACCACCAACCACATCATCCTCCCGGTCAGAAAGGGCAGAACCAAACAGAACTATCAGACGACTCAAACCAAAGAGTCCAGATTTATTTCAGGTTCAACAGGTTCAAGAACAAATGGATAAAATTAAGTCTCATACTCTGGACTGTTACCTAATGAAGAGTTCCTGCTCCTATTTTATCCTGCCAAAGGTTTTAATGTACCATATAGTACATATTGTCTTTGTTTTTAAGTTGTCCAGCTGTCTCAGTCAGGACGGAGAGCTGCTTTTCTGCCTTTGGGACGCGGTTTTCCATCGGTCGGTCCGGTACGTACGTCCCTGGAGGAGATCTCTCCTTGAAATAAGATTTCGGTCTTCTTTTCTTCATCAATGTTGCCCTCTGTTGTAATCGGGACACTAATACAGATCAGTACCATCACAGCAGTTCCAGAGTGTGATGGTCCATGGTCTGGACAAGGTTGTGGAATCTCCTGATTCACTGGTTTAGTTTTTCCCAGCATCCTCCACATCCCGTTCCTTTTTCTTTGACAATATCAGAGGAGCTGAGCTGCAGCTTCTTCACCTGGATCTGAGTCCGTAGGTTGCAGTCTCCTGTTAACCCTGAGATGGGTCTTGAGGTAGACGAACGGTGAGTCAGCCACGATGTTTGGACAGATTTACATGCAGCCTTGCTTCCTGCCGTTTCCCTCCCTAATTGGATCCATAATTCAGCAGCCAGAGGGCCTTGAAGTGTTAATGAGGACTTGTTGGAGCGGCCAGCGGCTCTATTCAACTCTGCTGAAGAGCGATTTTATAAAAGCAGCTGCAGATCAGCTGGTTCTGGATCAGCTGCTCGGTTCTCCTCGCAGAGTGACGCTGAAGGAAAGCTTTGAAGTTTAGCTCTTTAGCTGCAGATCAGCTGGTTCTGGATCAGCTTATTCCAGATCAACCTTTCACTTGAGTTGTGTGCAGAGAGACGTTGAGGTGAAGTTTATCTCGGTTCAGTTTGGATCACGGCAGCTGGAGCAGCAGCAGGGAAACTGGTTCCGCATCAGCTGCTCAGCTCAGTAGGGGGAAGTTGTGAAGTCTCTTTCAGTCCAGTTTGCTCTGGCTGCTGATCTAAAGCTGCCAACATCCTGGTCCTGGTTCAGCCCAGGTCTCCTCAGCCGGAGAGCTAAATTTGGATCAGTTTGGGTTATTTGCAGGTGAAGCTGGTCTGGGATCAGCCGCTCAGCTCAGCAGAGCAGTGTTCAGCCCACAGATTTATTTTAGCCTCTGTTGGTGCGGCGCCGCCTCTCAGTGCGTCTCTGCTCTCCGTCTGTGCAGGACCGAGCGCCTCTCAGCCTCCTGTCAGGTTGTATTCAGCTGAGAAGATCTGCTGCTTCTCATTTATTGTCGTGTTTGCTGTTGTGTCGGATGTGTTGAACTACTGGACCACCTCAGTCGGTGTTTCTGCCTCCTGACGGATTGATCTCTGGCTTAACGGGACGTATTTCATTCAGATTAGTCTCAGATTTCCTCTGATGCTCCTGTTTGCAGCCATAAAACCACTTAAATACGATCAAAACCTTAAACTCTGACTGTCCTCCTTCAACATTGCTTCTTATTTTCACTGAAGGATGCAAATACTCCCTAAAATCTGAAACAATATGACCTTTAAATCTATTCTCTGAAATGTTGTTGATGTTTTTCTCATGATGAATTTCTTGTACAAAGCTTTCAAGAAATTAAATGATCTGCCCACTATTGGTTATAAGTTCTCCTTATTAAAAAGAAAAAGTGGAAAATATATTGTTTTTGGTTGATTTTAATTTTTAAAAAAAAAGTCCATCAAAGGAAAAACAAAACTTTACAATGAGCAATAAAAATCAAATAAAATCCTTAGTTTTATTCAGTTTTAACATTTATTTAAGAAGAAAAGTCCTTTCTAAGGGTCGACTTTTTATGGTTCAGGAGCTTCATCAGCTGCCGTGGCAACAATGGTTTCTAATTAACAAGCGTCCGGCACTGCGTTTACTCTGTGATAAAACTGTTTGGTTTTATGCTGCTGCAGATAAGCATCCATGTACCTGGAAAACGGGTTTGAGTAAAGCGGAGGGTCACGGCTTTCTAACAGACACAGGAAACAAGAGAGCTGCATTGAAACATGCAAATGTATGAAAACCAGCTGTGCTCGGGGGGAAACGGTCAGCGTGTGTGACGCAGATTTTATTTCCTTACATTTTCATACATCCATAGATATGGATAGATATTGATCCCAGGAGAGTAAAAAGTGTTACCGCACCGGTAAACATGGAGATGTGCAACAAGAAAATGATTGACAGGATATGGAAACTACGAAAACATAAAGCTGGATACAATAGAAATAAATATTTTAGATGGTGGTTGAACCTTTTTTTTTACCTGTAGTCTGTGACTTCCTTCGTCTTTGGGTTAACTTTGATTCAATATATAAAGACGGGATCAGATTCCTCGCTACAAGTTTAACTCCTCCTGGCCAGTAGGTGGCGTACCTGCTAACTGTTAGCTTAGCAAACATTTCACCAACCAGTTCAGAAGAACAGCAGCAACCTGCGTGTGTCTTCGGAGCCATAGGCTGTTTCTCAATTCACGAGAACGCTAGTACGTACTCGCGTTCTGCGTCAAGTCCGTTCTTGGCGAGAACACAGGAAGATCGGACTTGACGGAGAACGCGGTACGTACTGCGGCGTTCTTTCGTCCAAGTCCGCTTCTGGTGAGAAGCAGGAAGATCGGACTTGGCGAGGCAACGGCGATGCATTACTTCGCGTTCTCGTCCAAGTCCGTTCTTGGCGCAGAACGCGAAGAAGATCGGACTACACAAAACATTTTGAAAACAAAATTTTTACATAACTAAAGCTTAAAAACATTAAAAAAAATTACCCGAACCATGGGTATAAAACCAGCAATGGCGGGCCGAATTAAAGCAAATAACCACCATCAGAACAAGCTGTAGTTCACACATAACTAGACCGAGAGAAGCGCACTACAGACGGGGTAAATTTAGCCCACTGGCTGCGGTTACCCTCGAGGTCTGCTGGAAGTCACTCTGGTCCGCTCAACGTCGGACTTTTTTTAATTTCGCACTAACTCTGTAAACAGGCCACACAGGGTAGGTTTCAATGTATAATGTTATCGCCTCAAACGATTTCAAAACATACTTTTGAAGAACAACAGCAGCAGAAAAGGGAATGTTTAACTTAACACTGTGAGCTCTGTCTCGAATCAAGCTGCGGCCGCGGGGCATTCTGGGGAAGCGGTCAGTCTGGAAGAAACTCAAGCACAAGTCTGCTCTGATGCATGCGGCGATAAAGAGGCGGGGCGAGAACAACATCCGGGGATTTAAGTGCGTTCTCGATCTGGCGTTCGCCGAGAATTGGGAACGGTACTGGGCTGAGGCTGATGGCGTGTCACGCAGCACAACGAGAACGCTCAAGAACGCATATTGAGAAACGGCCATAGACGTGTATCAATAATAGATGTCTCATGGTCAGCTACTTCCTGTCGCCGCTGTTGTCGGCGCCATCTTGGGCAGGTCGCTTGCTCCATCTTGAGGTGTTCTGATACAACCTTTTCATTTCCGTTAAGAAACCAATATGGCACATTTGAGATCCACAAAATACAGATATTGACCCGATACCATATCTATATTCTTTTATTACCTATTTTGTACTGTAGCCTGTTGGAACAGGCTTGATCGGGTGATATTACTAAAAAAGAGAAAAATGGTTAACAACAGCTACTACTAGAACAGCAGACCCTTTAGATATTAACCGCTATGTGACAGAAACTTTAAACAGAAGCAGAATATGTCAATTAGCAGGAAAAAATCTGAGATTTTAGATTCAGGTCGATATAATCCCATAATAACATATTTTTGGTTGATATTCGACTGATACCCAATGTTAAAATTGAATCAGAACAAGAGTGAAACAGTGAGGATATTCTGATGGGACCTGTAATATATTTACATAGTGATTGTTAATATCTGTTTATAGATATTTATATATGCATGCATTCAATAATCCAAATACACTGCAGTGAAATAGAAGTTACTAAAATAATTATTATAATGGAATAATATACATTTGTACGCTACATACGTACAAATATAGAGAGCAATAGTCTATCGTATTCCTTACTTCTGTCAAACATCCAACATTCCCGCATGAATCCGCATGAATAAAGTTGCATGAATAAAGTTGCTCATATTGATTCATGGAGCAGCCTGAACTTAAAGTCGTAGGGAAGTCATATTTAAATGTCAAATCATTCTGGCTTAAACATGTATATAAATATTGCTCTTTATCAAACCATATTGTCCCAAAAGTTAGAAAATGTCTATCTTAAAAAAATCCTGTCTTAAAATCTTTGTTTTTTCCCCGTTATCTTATGCAGGCCAGTTAGTTCGTCTAAAGTGAGCTTGAACACCTAATTACATTGAAATCAATCATGTATCCAGCAGTTATGTCAATCACATTTTTTTGGTCATAGCATCTTGATTCATATGTCGCAGCTAATATACATAACGGTTGAAATAAGAATCATTTCCTTTCCCATTGAGTTCCGTCCCAGTGTTCCGCGGGGATGGGCGTTTTGTGTCTTCAACGAGCGTGAGAGCTAACAGAACGCTTGGGCGTTGCTTGAGAGCAAGGGCTCCAAACATGCGGCTGGAAGCCTTCTACACCAAACCAAGCTTCTGCTGCCCTGGCGTCCTCTTCCACAACATCTTAGATCCCTGCTTTCCTCCTCTAAATAAAAAATGGATGATGGAGGAGACTCATCACGACCTCGACACTAAACTCTCCTCACCTCTTGCATGTTTCCTCTGTCCATAGCGTTCCTTGGCGGCGTCGTTTCCTAGAATCACCAATTTAGTGCTACTTGGTCCCAATGGAATTTCCCATTGGGAACCTGCTAACACTAAGTAGCTAACTAGTTAACAGATGCTTCCTACAAACCGGCCACAACCAAAGCCTTCCGCCACAACAGCCATGTAACAATCGCCCTCTTGATAATCAATCACATTCCCTCTGTTCGCAAATTGGCAAAAAGAGTCGGGCACGGTATAACAATTATTTGTTCAAAAAGGTTCAGTGTTGCCAACTCAGCGACTTTATTAAGCTATATTCTCAGCGACTTTTCAGACCCCCTCCTGCGACTATTTTCCAAAAGCGACTAGCGCGACAAAATCTGAGCTTTTGCAGGATTGTCACTGGCTGACTTTGGAGACTCTTGCATTGAAAGCATGTAGCCCGTTCCCTACTCTTTGTCCTCCAGCGGCGGCTGCCTGCCTTAGAGGCGCCTCCCCATCAACCCGTTCTCCGCCCCGCGAAGTCCCTCTCAAGCGCTGCAGTCAGAGCCACAGGATGTTTACCCTCAAGCGTCCAGACTGCAAATGAAGCTTTATGCGCCGGGATTGACGGCACAAATTGATCACAATAATTAAAATATATAAATAAGAAAATAAATAAATAAACATTAATGGACAGAAAAAAGTAGCTCTATATATTGTTTAGTAAAGTGAGTAAAAACACCATTATATAGTGTTTTTACTCACTTTTTGTCTTTCTGTAACAACATTATTTCTCCCACAGCATCAACAACATGCACACCACTTCCTGTGGCAGATTATGCAAATTAGGCGATGACGTCATTTAGCGACTTCTAGCGACTTTTACACAGCCAATAGCTACTTTCCTTACTGAGGAGTTGGCAGCACTGCAAAGGTTGGAACAGCCCTTCCCTACAACTTTAAGAAATGTAGGAAAATATCTGTTAGCCTCGACAGCCGGTTGAACACCTGCAGCAGATTTTCAGTTTGCTAATGATGAAAATAAATGCAGTAAAATTCTTACCACGAGATTCAGCATCCTCTACTGGTTGGTTTGCCAAGTTGGCAGGACAAGATGGCGTCCGTTTTTATACGCCCCAGCAGCTGATGTGGCGCCTACTCTTAATTATTTCTATGTTCTGAGCGCCTGGACTTCCTTAAGGTGGCGCCAATGCTCAAACGTTAACCAGTGTTCTCCATTGTTTTTCTTGTTGTGCGTTTTTGTTTTTTTTTCCCCCGCTTTTTGAAGCTGAGAAACCTAAGGCAGAGAAGAAGACATTTGTTAGCTCTTTCATGGAGCTACTGGGATCGCTTGAGCTCCATTTTTTCCTGACCTTAGACTGCTATTCGTATTGACGCCTTTAATTTCAGTCTCTAATGTGGCGACAGAGCAGAGATTCAGAACATAAAAATAGAGACGAGGGACTCAGACATTTAATCAGTCAAAGGCAGTCCATGGAGGAAGCTCTGGGAAATGTTTTGATCTGCCTGTCTGTTCAACTTGTTTGGGGTAGGCTTTATATATTTTGGACCTATGCAAATTTGTAAAGCCATTCAAATACTTTTTGTGAAAATTAAAATAGAATTCTTCACAGTTTTTTTTTTTTTATGTATTGCTCTTTGATAAAAATTGTAGAAGTATGACCTTGAATAGAATGATGACTGACTTTAAATGACTGTAAAAATAACTGGGGTAACTGCCTCCTGTAAATATGTTGGTCTGTGTAACAGCGCCACCTTCAGGTGTGGCAGGTTTCATTAAGATTTATCATTAAATTGATCTTTGTGATGCTGCATTCAGACACATTAGAGGAATCTGAGATAATTCAAATTAAAAATATCAATGGATGGAAAATAACAGTTTTTAAATCAAGGCGATGGTTTGCAGGTGAAGGTGAAGCGAAGGTCATGGGTTCAACTCCCAGCCCAGGGCTCTTTCAGCTTGATGTTTACATGTTCTCCCCGAGCATGGCTGGGTTCTCTCTGGGTACTCTAGTTTTCTAAATCTCCACAACATGACTGAAGGACAGGCATGGCTCTTCCCACATCTTGTTTTGGTTTACAGGCAGCCCAATACAGCTCCACCTTTTTGGCTTTTCTGAAAAAATAGGTCAAAAGTCTGCAACGTTGTAGCCTGTTGCTTTCTGACAAAGTCAAATAAAGCATTTCTTTTGAGATGATGCATACTCCAGCGTCAGCAGTGCTCAGAATTTTTCACCAACCTCTTGTTGTTGTTGTTTAAACGCTCTAATGATGGTGGAATATCAGTAAGACTGAGAGATTTCTTTCCAAAGATCCAGCTGCAAGTTGATGCACTTCATGCTTCTTGACATGCATGCAACACCAGTTTGTCCAAGGTGATGCTTCTCCATGATCATTAGGCTCAAAAACGAAGAGCTGCTGCAGCAGAAGCTGCTGTCACATTCGGCTTCAACACCAAATTAATCTAAACTACCGTTTCACAGGCCTGCTACTCCTCTGGGCTCTAACGTACATACACATCGGGATCAGATGCATGAGTGAACCCCTCCCTAAGTTGAGGAAGGAGAAGGACGTTTTTGATGGAGCCTGATGCATCGTAGTGAATTTTTCTGTCTTCCAGTCTTGGGTAGAATGAGAGGAAACAAAAAGCCGACAAACAGGAACTATCCAGCTCATTTGAATTTATAATATGAATATTTAAAATGTGCATTTGATCAGACTGCTTCTGATGAAAATAGAAACGCTCCTAATTCACATTTTCTTTATTTCTTTTTGATGATACTTTAAAGACGCTATTGAAAACCTTTGCAATGGATGCATTATGTGTCTCTGTGTGCCTGCTGGCCGATGACAGGTCAGATGCTTGTAGGTGAGGTCGGGGGTCAAAGGAGCAGCAGAAAGGCTGCAAAGTGGCTGAGGAAGAGGAGGGTCTATAAATAGTCTTCCCTGAAGTGGCCTATAATCAGTCTGCCCACAGACGCTCGCATAACGTCTTCCTGCTAATCCCAGGAGCCGTCAGTCGTAGAAACACAGCAGGGATCGAGGATCCCAGCCGCTGCTGCAGACACACTGGTAACACTGGGCATACTGGGAGACCCTCTGAGGGTAGAACAGGAAGTAACGACTCGATGTTTGCAGACGGCCTGAGGAGGATGATGGGATGGAGACGAGGGGCCCCAGCAGAGGGGCCCCTGACTGAGACAAACGCAGTAGATTTCTAATTGTTTTGGATCATTTTCCATCTTTTCTGCTGTAAATTTGTCCTTTGTCTGATTTTAAACCTTCTTTTCTTATTTTTTTATGGATCTCTTTGTGATTTTTTGGAGCCTGTTTGGCTTCTCTCTGGTTTGGTTCTTTCGGATTCTTTGGCTGCTCTTCTGCTTCCTGTGGACGTTCTCCGTCTCTTTCTGCAGTTCTTTCTTTTTCTTTTTTTATTTCATTTTGTCAAATGTGTATCTTTTCTTCCTGATCCTCTTGACCCCTTTTGAATCTATTACCAGCTGATTTATTTTATTTTTTCCACCAGCCTGCAGCCGTGGCGCCGTCAGTCCGAGGGCAGACGGTCAGGGCTGGTCGCTGGATGAGGTCCGATTGTTTGAGCTCCTGACTGCAGATCAGCCTGATCCCTGAGCTGTTTTGGTTGGAGGCCTGGAAAGCAGCAGGTCGTTGTGGCTTTAATTACAGTCTTTGTTTGTGTCACAGCGGTGATGACAGCTTCCTGTCATCGTGCTGATTCTCCTGCAGAGTGAAGCCACACTTCCTGTCAGAGATTTATAATTCATGTTCGCTGCAGGTGAGCAGGGATCAGGTGGTTCTGTAAGACGAGGAGCTCTTTATTCAATGGTGGGAAGCGGTTGGACCTTCCTCTGCTTTCATAGGATGCAGAGAAACTGGAATAATGTTTGATCCAAACAGGATCAGGAGAAAATCAGCAGATGAAGTCCGGACATGTTTTTAATACACAACAGGACTTTAAATTTTTTATCCCAAACATGGATCTTCTTGCCAGAAGCAGAGGAAGAGGAAAGAAAGCCCCTGGTCCTCCGTCTTTTAGGATGTGAGTCTGAGATAAACCTGTTAGAAAGCAAACATGTCGGGCTATTTAGTTGTTTAATGATCTCCATAGAGATGGAAAGAGATTGGTCCATAACATGGCTCTCTGTGCCATGGATGTTCTTTGTCGCCCTGAAACACTCTGGTAAAGTCCTCTAGCTGTTTTATCCCAGTACTACGCCGACTTCCAGCAGCTCCAGATGGACCAGTGCCGTACTGGACAGCAGGTCCTCCATTCTTCAGTAGCGTCATCAATGTTTCTCTAGTAGGCCTATCAAGCAGTGCTGCCTAACGCGGGGTTTTCCCACCGGCAGCAGGCCTCAGACTGTCTGCATCCTCCACTAGAACCCAGAATCTGCTTGTATAGTTATGTTGTTTAATTGTATAGTAAGAGAAAGGTTAAATTTGCCTCCAAACTTTAAAAAAGACCAGTTGTTCTAAAGTTTAAATACTTGAAGCTCATAGAAACTGACGGAAAGCTGATTTCCTGTAGCGTAGCCGTTTTCCACCAGCTCCGCTCGGCCCGTCTCTACTTCTCCATTAGTGCTGTTCCAGTAGCTGTACTGGCTTCTCAGCCCTGCTCCTCTCTGATCAAACCGACTCCCCAGAGGGGCAAAGGGGGAAAATCATCTCCTGCTTAACAATCTGCATCTTATTCCTGAATAATTGCATAAGAGGGTTCTACCCAGACGTGTCGAGAACCAGCAGCTTTATGTCCATGACATGTCAGTCATTGGAAACGGGTGAGAACCAATCAGAGAACCACTGATGAGACGCAAGAACGTTTTTTTTTTTAGAAGTCTGGCTAACAGATCACCTTAAGCAGGGCTGAGGGAACAAAAGGAGGCCATGTTGGCTCCTGTATCCATCTCCAGTGTTTTTTTAGGTCAGATGAGGAGGGACAGCCATGCTCCTAATGGCCAGACCAAATCAGTTAACCTAATACCGTAAATCCTCTAATATAGGCCCGGGCCTTTATTTCACTCAAGTGCATCGCGGTCCAGGCCTTTATTGGAAAGAGGCCAGAATTAGAGACAGGCCTCTATTGCTATTTGAGCAAAACAGACTACCAGTGGAATGAATAAAAATGAGATTTTGTGTCTATTTGAACCTATAAAACACTAGGTTCATTTATTGAAAAAGTACAGTTACCATGTCTCGCTTGGTTTGAAGTAAAAAAGAAAAAAAAAAATCCTCCAATTCTGTTTAATTCTCCTCCTCAGTTTCCTCCTCCTCTTCATCTCTCCCTTTAATCTCCTCATCACTTGCGCCAGTCTCTATAACAAGTTCATTTTTGTACAGTTCCTCATGTTCTGCTGCGTGTCTGTTCTCTTCCTCGCGCAGACGGGCAGCAGTCAGGGCCTGTCGTCCAGCTGCGCAGGGCTGTGGTACTTGTATGTTACTACCACAAGTATAATGTTGAGGTATGCCCAGAAAAAACGTTTATAGCCCCGGCCTGTATTAGAGACCGGCCATTATTTACCTCCTCTGACAGCGAGACCGGCCAATGTTAGAGTCCCGGCCGCTAATGGAATACAGGCCAATATTAGAGAATTTACGGTAGTCATGGTTCTGGAATCTGAGAGGAATCCTCAATACCAGAGAACCCACATCGTATCGGGATTTAAACCCAAGACCTCCTCGCTGTAGTTAAGGAACGAGGGGATCACCTGTCCCTCCCTGTGGCCCTGAAACCGTAAAACCTGATCTACCTGATGTCAGTCATTCAATTAGTCTTTTCTAAGGGTTTGGATCTTCTGCTGATGGTTTCATCAAAGATGAGACACTTTTCCAGTATTTGGTTCAGAAACACAAACCCAAACCAGCAGAACAACTCAGAGGTGGTCCAGTAAGTCTGATGATGTACAGAACTGTGCAGAGGTTTCAGAACCTGCAGTGAACCTTAACAGTAATGTAAGATTTTCTTCTATATTGAAATGTTTTAAAGAATCAAACAGATTTTAATATCAAAATACTCAATATTAATAAAAACAGTCTTCAAATGATGATTTGTAAAATAAATCTCTCAAAACCCTCAACAGCTACGTTCACATAGCAGTCTGAAGTGGCCCAAATCAGATTTTTATTTTTTCCACCATGTGACCTGTATCTGATCTTTTCATCACAGTCTGAGCAACACAGATCTGATTTTTTTCCTAGTGTGACCCAGACCAGTTGGATGTGTGGTCCTGAATCCGATACGTATCTGATCTTTTGCAATGCGATCTGTGTCTGAAAGGCCAGGTCACATTTAGCCAACATGAACGTCATTAATACTCAACAAACATCCCTTTTCTGCATCTTGCTTTGCAGAAGTGGGAAGAAAAGCAGCAACCATGGCGGACGATGATACGGAGAGCAGTTTTTATTTTCAACCTTTTTGAAAATATTGTATTGTTAATGCACTGGCTGAGGTTGGGAAAGAAATGAAGGATTGTAAGATGTGCGTCAGCACTACCATCCAGGTTTACTGACGAAAACACAGAACACGCTCGCTTGTGACGTCATTGCTTCCTCTACTGCACAGGCGGAACACTTGAGTTATATGACTACAGTTCACACAGGAGATCACATATAAGTCAAATATATTTAGAAATGTGAACAACCACGCAAAAGGATCGTATTTCACAAAAAAATTGGAATCGAGCTTTAAGTCCTGCAGTGTGAACGTAGCCTAAAAGCCCCAAAATTGTAGGTGAGCGCAGACAGGAGGCCTCTGATTGGTCAAATCTACATCCGCTCTACACTATGCGTATTTCCTGTTTGGTACTTCACCGGCTTGTTTTGTTTGTATGACCGCCATTGTGGAAAACGACTCGTAAAGATGGACCAGCTAGAAGAGCGAGGTGCGCGAGAACGCTGGGACCCTTTTTCCACCTGGATCACCGCTCTTTTTCACCCTCATGTTTCCTCATTGTTGCACAAACTTGTCTCCCTTCCTGCGCTTGCATACCCTCGGCCGTATCTAGACCCACTGCTAGTTCCTGATTGGCCCTCTTGCATTGTGGCGTGAAATAACACAGCGCAGACCATGCGTCACTATTGGGCACAAACCAAAAATATCTGCGACACGTTCACTGCAACACACTGCTGCGGGAGGATAACCAACCCTTAATGAATCACCAGCCAGCCCTGATGGGCCCGTAATCCCTGACACGGTACCATTCTAACAACAGGAAGTAGGGTAAAAAAAAGTCAGGAACAGATGGGAAGTAATCTGTGCCATAGCGGCTACAGAAACCGCTTCATTTGGGCCTTGATCTAAAAGAATTGACTCGAAGAATAAGAACCTCTTTACTGGAGAACCGTGAAGCTGCTTTTTTTCATTTAGACCCCAGTAGCTCCCTCTGGTTGGATACAAAGTTTTTCTAAGTAATTAATGACATGCTACACTTCTTATTTTGGGTTTTAGTCTTTGTTTGTTTGTTAGAAAAGGCATCCATGTTTATTCACAATAACAAGAGGATGGTAAGCATGTGTGCAGGGATAAAGATGGAAGTAGCCCACTGAGACTAAGCCTGTTAGCAGCTCCTAGAAAAGGGATAAGAGTGGAACAACACTGGGAATCCATTAAGAACGTTTGTGAGGAACGGGAATGTTCCTTGTTCTTGATGTCCTAGGAGTTTCTGTGACTGGTTGACTAGAACTTAGAGCTGCAGTAGAATGAGGAACCAAGACATCAGCCATCTAGCAGAACTAAAGGCAGTTGGAGCCCAGATTCTGTCCATTAGCTGCACCTTCTCTTCTCCACCCCTTGTTGAGCCATTGGCTGAGAATAAGGGCCCTCAGTTATTCCAACTAAAACTGCATTTATTCGATTAGTCATGAAATCATTGTGTCTTTAACTTATAAAACAATAAGTATGAAACATTTTTCTTAACCAGAAAAATAGATTTGGGTTTTTGTTCCTTTATGAATAGAATAATCATTTCAAAACTGTTTACTTCTTCAGTTTGTTTGTCTTTGGTGTAAAAAGTTTTTGGATCATCTTAAGTGTTTTATGAGGAAAAAAAAGGTTTGCTAACCTTGAACCGGACCAGAGAAGAAACTCTTGAGGCCTTCAGTTTGTTCTGTAGTTTCTGGGCTTGCGTCTCAGCTTGTTAAAGTTTCTTTAAGGATTAGTGAATCTGAGGAATTCTATAAATCCGTTGATCTTTGAAGATTCAGGGCCGGTTCTGATCCGGTCTGAAAGCTCTGCACGGTTCTGTAGCTTGTTTGGGTCCTTATAACCGAGATCCGCTGCGGTAACTTCTGCCTAACTTTCCAGGCCTTTCTGAGCACCGCGCCGCCTCTCCGTCCATCATGGACACGTTTTTCCGTCGCCACTTCAGGAGGAAGGATGCGGCCCTGCAGGTGGACGCCGAAGCCGCCGCCTGCCGCCAGCGGAGGCCCAGCGTGGCCGTCCCCACCAGTAAGGCCCGGCGCAGGTCCAGCGTGGGCCTTCCGTCCTCGGCCTTGACGCAGCGCCGCCGCTCCACTATCCAACAGCCGGTTCTGTCCGGCGCAGGGGGGGGGCGCCTGTCAGAGATTCCCAAACATGGAAGAAAGGGGCACACCCGCCGACGCTCCAGTACCACCACGCCCAGCATGAACCCGAGGTTCGCCGTGAGCCGGAAGAAAGTAGGGAAGCTGCGGACCATTGACGCCCACCTGCTGGGGCCGTCCATGCTGCTGGCCAGCCTCATCCAGATGGCTGAGGAGGAGGAGGAGGGGGAGGAAGGGCTTCCAGCAGGTGAGCAGCAGGTGGAGGTGAGGGGCGGAGTCAGCAGCGGACGGACGCTTTCCCGCTCCAGCAGCTTCCAATCAGACAGCAGCAGCTGCTCGAGTCGCAGCCAGTCAGAAAGCAGCCTGCTGTCTGAGGAAGAGGAGGATGAAGCCCCCTCCCTCTCTACCTCCACCCTGGAGATGACGAGGAAGTCCCCTGATATGCCGGCTCCTTCGCGGCCCTTGATCCGGGCCCCACGTTGCCTGCGCAGGAACTCCTCTCAGGTGTTTGCCGGAGACTCCTCCCCCTTCGCCTGTTACCGTGGTGCCCACCAGGGGAAGAGGAGGAGGATCTCCACCTTCTCCAAGGCCGGGAGCCCCTGGCCTGGCAGGGGCCATCAGCTGCCCAACCGCAAGAGCTCTGTCTACTACCTCAACCATCCAGCCTTCTGCAGGGGCCCCGGGCCCCTCAGCCCCTTAGGGCCCCATGGCTACGACTCCCACTTGGAAAATCTGAGTGCCTTCCTGCTGTACGTAACCCAGCTGCTGTCCGTTTGTGTTTGAAAATGCCAGACTGGAAACCTGCAGAGCAGCTGGAAAAATTCCCAAATCCAGATTTTTAAAAGTCTTAATCGGACGAGCAGGAAGCTGTATTTCCTGCTTAGAAACCATAAACATTTTCTGCCAAAGCAACAATTAACATAAAAAATAAATCGATTTTTTATGTAAAAGACAGAAACCATCTTTTCACTCAGTCGACAAAATTACACACAAATATGATTCATGTTTTTTCTTATGTCAAACGTCTTCAGGCTTTAAAATGAGGCTAAAACAAATAATTGTTTATTGAAACAATTGTTTTATTAAGCCTCAGTCACACCTTGCCGATTTAGCCAGCGTATGCCCGACGTCACAGATTCTCCTAAAAGGCTGGCATACGCTGAACTTTTTATGTATTTTTTTAATTTCGGGCATGCACATATAATATTCATAACAAGTCCAACTTATGTCCAACGTCAGCCTGACTTATGCATAACGCACAGCAGCGTAAATATAAAAAAGATGTCTTTGATCGCGGTATTAAAGGTACACTATGCAACTGGTGTTGATTTTCCAGTCGCAGCAAAATTCAGTGTCATGTCTGCTAGGAAGTTTGTTGGTGGTGGGCGTGAATGCAGGGAGGATCCATCACCCTCACCTTCACGCTCGCCCTATGATGGGGGTGCAGTCTGGAGGAGAACTGATGGTGGTGAACCAAAAAGCTGCCAATACACCATTAAACAGTAGCTGTACGTTAGAAACACGTTGAGCAGTCGTCTGGTACAAGTCAGATACGTTGATATGTGTTGGATATAAGTTTTTGATAAGTTACGCATAAGTTATGCACAAGTTACTCAGGTTTAGGATAAGCTAGACCAGAGGTCTTTAATAGGGGGGCTCCACCCTCAGGGGGGGTCCACGAAGGTACTGCATGAGGGTCGCAAACGTTTTGGTAGATTAGACATTTCTTTTTATATTCCCCCTTTCAATTTTTTTCCACTAATTGAAATGTCT
Source organism: Cyprinodon brontotheroides (assembly GCA_018398635.1). Classification (NCBI taxonomy): domain Eukaryota; kingdom Metazoa; phylum Chordata; class Actinopteri; order Cyprinodontiformes; family Cyprinodontidae; genus Cyprinodon; species Cyprinodon brontotheroides. The sequence goes on along the minus strand of JAGKQL010000004.1, from coordinate 28,313,255 downwards.
TTAAATCCACAATAACATGAATTCAAAACTGTAGCAAACAGATAAATGGAGGCAGAAGATGCCTTTTAGTCATCAATGCACACATTCAGAGACACACAGGAGCTCTTTCAACCTGGGCACCGTTTCATTCACAACACCTGCCCCATCAACCAGGAATCAGAATCAGAAATACTTTAATAATCCCAGGGAGGGAAATTACTTTTGTTACATTACTCCATCTGTAATAGAGTGACTATAGGACCAGTTTGATATAAGACAATTTTATACAATATATATAATTAGGGGTCCCTGCTCCATCTCGCCATCAGTTTGGGGTCCTTAGCCTAAAGCAGTCCTAGAAAGAACGGCTTATGAGATACTTACTTACACTTAATGTATGTCAATGATCAGATAACTTACGGCCCACCTATGAGCATACGCCGGCATATGTACTTGCCGAGTGTTGACGTTTTTGCCAGATTTTTTGTATGTCAGGCATATGCTGGTTAAATCTTCAAGGTGTGACGGGGCTATAAGCATTTGTCCAATAGATAAATGATTAATAATTAGGGATTTCGAAGGATAAAAATTAGGGAAGCACGATATAATCGGCCCCCTATCGGTATCGGCCTTGAAACTGAAAATCGGCGTCGGCCACCCCACCGATATTTAATCAGCTTCTGAGTTTCTAAAGTCTAAAAAAAAATACCACTTCTTCTTCCTCAAAAGCTTCTTTTTACAGACTTAAAAACTTCTAAAGACGTAGGAAAAAATATTGATACATTAAAAATATCCTAAATATCTTCATATGCTGATATATTGCCCTTTAAAAACACCATATCAATCTCTTTTACTAATGAAATATTGCTATATGTCATCGTTATGCTGCGAAATCCCCCGAAAATTCACGAAATGTTGCCCTATTTTTTATATGTTGATATATTGATGCGGTATCGATCTATTTTACTAACAAAATCTCACAAGAATTTGCAAAATATTACTGAGAGTTTGTAACAGAACGATGAAATTTCACCAGATTTTGAAAGTAAAATAGATCGATACCACGTTTTTAAAAAATCAATTTGATATCAGCATATGAAAATATATTTGAGTATATTATTTTTCAAAGTGTCAGAAATGGATAACAAAACTGCTATTTTCAGTGACTACTTATTTTTGTCCAGCTTTAACATCGGTATCGATATCGGTTATCGGCTACATGAGTTTTAAAATATCGGCATATTGGCCAAAATCCCAGGATTATGCATCCCTAATAAAAATGGATCCAATCTTTTACCCCATAAAGACTTTATAGAACCTAAAATGCAGAAAATATTTTTTCTCTTTTTCGGTAAAACTTTAAAGCTTTTCCACTGAAAAAATCTTCTAAAAGTTCTGCTTTTTGAATGTTTTCTTTGATCTATTCCAGGAGGAAAACTCCTCAGACAGTTAGTTGTGTAAATTCAACTAGTAAATGAGAAAATCCAATTCAGTCAAAAGACTCATGAGCAAATGAAAAAAATAAGTTATCACTCATTTATGCCTATTTACATATTAAGTCTGCGTTACGGTAATGAAAGGATGAAGATCAGAATATAGGGGAAACGTAAAATTAAATAAAATTATTTTTGAAACAAATAAATGAAGGGCAAAAGGAACAAATAAATGAAACGGCTTAAAAGAATAAAAAAGAATGATAATACGTCATAAACGTGCTCAGAGGTTTTTGTGTCTCTCTGACGTTTGCAGGAAAGCCATCGCCAAGTCGGGCCTGCCGCACAGCACGTCTCAGCCCAACGCGTCCGGACAGACGGACTCTCTGCAGCCCAGCAGCACCGTGGACTGGAGCGTAAGTCTCTGAACTCCACATACATTTCCCTTCATTCCAAACGGGCTTCATTCAGAGAACAGGACAGAAACTGGACACGTTCTCCTTCCTGTAGATCAGAAGAGGATGAAAATGTTCCCACTGCTGTTAAACATCAAAGATTCTGGGTTAGACGCTTGTTTTGGACATTTGCAGGCTTTTAATTTGCATCCAGGAATAAACTCCAGACACCAGCAATGACGTAGGTTTCAGTTGTTTATCAGCTTGGAAGACGAAGCGATGATCCCGACCTGCGTTCGCTGCAGAGTGTCAGAAGGAGACCCAGTCCCAGAGACTCTGAACGTGGATCCCAGTGGTTCCTCCTCTGGCGTCTCCACAGCTGAGACCCGTTTTCTCCAGCTTGTTCTCAGCATGCTTCAGTCTTTCTGGAAGCTTCCCCTGGTGGAGTTCTTCCTCTTTTCTCAGCCTTCCACCTTCTTCTCCTTCAGACCTTTAGTGATCGTCTTCTTCAGCACTTAATGAGAATCTGCAGCTGTTGTGGGGTTTCCCAGGCTTATCCAATATGGAGTGAAATCTGTTCCATTATTTATTCAAACACAAACACATTTTGTAAATTAAAGTAAAAAAAAAATTTAGAAATGAAACTTCTTGAAATGTTAATTTTTTTTTTCCAATTCTCTTAACTTCTTAACTGTTACCCTTTTTCAGTTTGTGTTTTAGTACATAAAAGCGGTGTGAAACACTAATGGAAAAGAATGCTATTTATAAAACTAAATCTGAAAAAAAGAAATTGGAAAACAGTATGATTAGAAAGAATAAGATGTAAGAACATTTAAGAAAAATTAAGTCAAACTTTTTATTTTTTTATAATAATAGTTAAAAAATTAAATTCGGCAAAACCCCCCCAGAAATGTTGCTCTTAAAACTTGTTTTGATAAAAATCATCTGGATTGCATTATTTTGAAATTCTCATTTCTAAAACATTTTTTTTGCTTAAAATAATAATGGAGCAAAGTTGCCTCCGTAGTCGTGTGGTGAACGTCAGCTTTAGCTTTTAGTTCTAAGCTGTGAGGGTTGCTGAGTTCGAGCAAACACGTGTTTGTTTGTCCTGCTACTCAGAGAAAAGACTCGGCTGATTATTTTTGATCCGTTTTAAATCCAGGACATTTAAAAGGCCTTTTTCAGAAATGATTACTTAATAACCTCGTCTTCAAACTGAAAAATTAAAGGAAGAAATTCACTTTAATTGGAATCTTAACATTTTTTAACTTGCGGTTTAACTCCTACTAACATCCAGTTTTGTAATTTTGTTTTAAATTCACCTGCAAAAAATGTAAATAATTTAGCCACGAATGAGCTGTTAGGAGATTCAGGTCTGTCCAGCGCACAGGTGTGTCACCTGATCTAATGATGCGATTTGATTGGCTAAAAACTGCCAGACTGGGTTAAGCTCCGATTTGTTCTGCCACCAGATCAACAGGCAAATATCTGAAGCTAAATTTCTCTAAAAGTAAATAACAAATAAGCAAATCTAGAATTGGGCAGGATGAAAATGTAGTTAAGATTTATTGTCTAAAAAAGCCTGATTCTATTGAGGATTTTTTTTTTTTTTTTTTTGGTTTATGGTAAGAGATTTTGAAACCTTATAATAATATAATTCAAATCTGTTACTTGCTTATCAGTCGGCCTCTTTGACCTTTCAGTACTTAAATGCTGTGACTAATAGTTGTTTTTTTTATTGACCTGCTGCCTTTAAAAACGGGATAAAATCTTAATTTCTCTTTTAGAGCAGTGAGAAGGTTTCAGGTTTATTTCATTTCAGTGGTTAAAATGACAAACTTTCCCTGTCAACATGCCTAAGCAGACAATCTGAGCGAAACTCTTGATTGCCTCTGATTTAAGCCTGCTTGTGGTTTTCCTGTCAACCTCTTTTTAATTCTGTAAACGCTGCGGCTGATTTTTCACCACAGTGTTTGCACTTGCAGGATTTCTCCTGTATTACAAGGAGCAGCACGGTTTGTTTAAGAACACACCCCTCCCAGACCTCCATACGGTTTCTAAGCTCGTTACTCATCAGCATAACACTTGAACCTGAGTCCGCGGGTCTGGATTACTGAAAAAAAAAAGAGATAAAGAGATTCTGCAAATCATGTAGATATTAGGGATGCACGATATAATCGGCCCCCTATCGGTATCGGCCTTAAAACGGAATATCGGACATCGGCCACCCCACCGATATTTAACCCGATATTTGATCAGCTTCTAAGTTTCTAAAGTGTAAAAAAAAAAAACATACTTCTTCTTCTTCCTCAAAACTTCTTTTTTACAGACTTAAAAACTTCTAAAGACGTAAGGAAAAAAATATTGCTACATTAAAATATCCCAATATCTTCATATGCTGATATATTGCCATTTAAAAACACCATATCAATCTCTTTTACTAATGAAATATTGCTATATATCATCGTTATGCTACAAAAACCCCCGAAAATTCACAAAATTTTGCCATATTTTTATATGTTGATATATTGACACGTTATTCGATCTATTTACTAACAAAATCTCACAAGAATTTGCAAAATATCACGAGTTTGTAACAGAAACGATGAAATTTCATGAGATTTTGGTAAAAGAACGATGAAATTTCACTGAGATTTTGAAAGTAAAAATAGATCGATAACGCTTTTTAAAAAATCAATTTAATATCAGCATATGAAAATATATTTGAGTATATTATTTTTCAAAGTGTCAGAAATGGATAACAAAACTGCTATTTTCAATGACTACTTATTTTTGTCCAGCTTTAACATCGGGTATCGATGTCGGGTTATAGGGTTACATGAGTTTTAAAATATCGGCATATCGGATATCGCCAAATTCCCAATATCGTGCATCCCTAATAGATATTTGTCTGTTTTTAGGACTAGGCTTAAAACTTTCGTTTTTTAATTAGGCTTATAGTGACTTGTGTTATCCTGAGCTATCTTTATAGTTATGCTGCTATGGGTTTAAACTGCTGGAGGACAGAAAAGCCATTTTTCCTCTCTGTTTAATTTTATCTCTATTCTATCATTCTGAATTATTTGATAGTTCAACTTTTAACTTTATGCCCTCTCTGCTTATAGTAGCTACATCTGGCCTCTATAGATGAGTTGTGCCTCTTTTTCAGTGTTTAGTCTTGTTTCTCTCTTAGACATACTGTAGCTATGGGCTCAGCTTTTACGGTCACTAACTCGACGTTCTCTCTTTCATCCTTTGACATGAAAACTGGCTCGGATCTCGTCTGATTAACTGTTTCTTTCCCAGACAGAGCCACCTGTGGAGCTAGTTTACTGTTAGCTGTTCTAACATAGAAAGTATCTATAGATCTGTGCTTCTCTGTTCCCTTTGTTGCGTCTGATAGAGAGATTGCTGTAGAGTAAACAGCATAAGGAAAGCGAATATCTAGTGTCTCTACCTGCACATTCAGGAGGAGCGAATCCTGCAAAGTCAGTGACTGGATGCAATCAGCTGGTCTTCCTTAGAAAACTGAACAAATCAGACTGGATCGCTTGTTTGAATCATCTCTATAAAGATGAAAGATGCTATTTTATTGTGACTTTATATAAATAAACTGAATTGAATTGAGTTTGTTTCTGTTGCGAAAGCAGAGACTAATAATAATTATATAATAATAATTAGAGGACACCTTCCTTTGAGGACTGAGTAGGATGTGAGGTGGTGGGGTGTTTATTAACCCATTCTCTCCTGTGGATGGAACATCATGGAGCCTGAAGCAGCTCCAACCTTGGAGAACATCTGCTTTGGAACGTCTCCCAACACATCTCACAATGACTGCCTCCGTTTTATCAGCTTTCATCTCACACTGATCAGGGATCTGATCTCATTCTTATTACGGCCAATGAGTCAACATGCTCCTAACTAAAGGAGCGTCACTCTGAGAACGGCGTTTTGCTCTGGATTGGTTCCCAGGTGACCATTTCTGTGACTCTTGTGTTGCAGGAGAACGCCCAGTATGGAGAACACATCTGGTTTGAGGCCAGTGTTTCTGGAGACTTCTGTTATGTTGGGGAGCAGTTCTGTGTGGCCAAGTCTCTGGTGAGTTTAGAGGGGGAAGGGGAGCGAGATTAAGATTTAATTAGCCTTACTTATGACCTGATCTGGTTTTATTTCCTCCAGCAAAAGTCTGTACCAAGGAAGAAATGTGCTGGATGTAAGATATCTGTGCACGTCATGTGCATGGAGCAGCTGGAGAAGGTAAACGAGCTCCGTCTCTGAACCGTTCTCACATGTTTCCCTTCATCAGCTCACAGTTTCTGTCCTCTGCTCAGATTAGCTTCAGGTGCAAACCGTCTTTCAGGGAACCGGCATGCAGAGCCGCCAGAGAGGTAAGCAGGCGCCACCTGAAAGCGCTCAGAGCCGAGTAACGTTCAGGTAAATGATGCTCAGCAAATGTGTCGCTCTGCAGGCCAACGTGGTTCGGCATCATTGGGTCCATAGGAGGCGGCAGACCGGGAAGTGTCGGCAGTGTGGGAAGGTCGGTCTTTTCTCTCTTCTGCTCTCCTTCAGGTCGCCTCCTGTTTCCAGCAGGTTTACCGCTCTGTGAACTTTCTTCTCCCGCAGTGTTGGGAAAAATAAGCAGTTCATCAAAAGATGCATCTGACGGATGGGAATGTTTTGCTATTTCGCAGCAGCACCTCATATATAGGAATGAAGCAAACATTTCCCCAAAAGCAGGCTGATTTTAAGACGTATTTACAGCAGGAAAACTATTTAAAGTCGTAGGGAAGCGGCCGTTCCAACTGCTGCATTTCAGAATTCTCTCGAGTGGTGCCCGACTTTACACAAGTGAATAAAGTGAATGTGATTGGATGAAAGGTTCACAAGCAAGTTTGGTTGTGGCTGGTTTGTCGGAAGCATCTTGCTAACCAGTTAGCAACTTAGTGCTATTAGGTTCCCAATGGGAAATTCCACTGGGACCAAGTAGCACTAAATTGGTGACTTAGAAACGACGCTGTCAAGGAACGCTATGGACAGAGGAAACATGCAAGAGGAGGAGAGTTTAGTGTCGGAGGTCGTGGATGAGTCTCCCTCTGTCATCCATTTTTATTTAGAGGAGGAAAGCGGGGATGAAGATGTTGTGGAAGAGGACGCCAGGGCGGCAGAAGCTTGGTTTGGTGTAGAAGGCTTCCAGCCGTACATGTTTGAGCCCTTGCCTCGCAACGCTGCCAGTTCTGTTAGCTCTACGCTCGTCGAAGACACAGACGTCCATCCCTGTGAACACTGGGACGCAACTCAATGGGAAAGGAAATGAATCAACTGTTGCGTATATTAGCTGTGACATATGAATCAAGATGCTATGACGGAAAAATGTGATTGACAAATGACTGTTGATATATGATTGGCCGAATTTAGATGTACAAGCTGACGTAGAACTAACTGGCCTGCATGAGATAACAAAAAAATATAGCCGTGTGCGAAGGACCTCTGGCTATGATAGCGGTTTTTTTGTTTTATTTGGCAAAATGTTCATTTAATTTGTGTTTATCTGACTGTTATTTCCCCACTAAATGAAAAAAAGTCAGAATTTATTATTATCTAGGAGACTATGAATAACAGATTTTAAGACAGACTTTTTTTTCTCTAAAATGTGAGCGGCCATCTGCTGAGGCCGACTGGGGTTCAAGGAGACAGAAGCTGTAAAAGATGCAAAAAGCAGCTGTAAAAGGCGGCCCCGTCCAGGAAACACACATTTTCAGAAAACACGCAAAACTCCACTCCTCATCAGTTTTACTTTCATAAAGTTACTTACAGTTTAAATGTTTCTTACATAAAGTTTTTCATAATTTTATTATGAAAAAGGAGATAAGCTTTGAGCAGGAGGATTGTAGGTGGTACCCGATTTTTATTTTTATTTTTTAACCATATAGAGCACATATAGGGGACTTGGGGTAAAGTGCCTTGCCCATCAACCGGCGGCAGCATGAAGCTGTGATCTAACTCACTGCTTGTTGGCCTGGTTTTCATCTTGTTTGGCCTCACTGTGTCTCCAACATGTCACCCACAGGGCTTCCAGCAGAAGTTTACATTTCACAGCAAGGAGATTGTAGCCATCAGCTGCTCCTGGTGCAAACAGGCGGTGAGTTCATCTTCTCTGGTTGCTTTAAACTCTCTCCAAGGTTTACGGCTCTCCATAAATGTTCAGAGTAAAATTCCTGGTTTAAGGGATGTTATGATGCAGAAATAAAGCCTGAAAGTTGATTGGATGTAAACTACCTTAAATGATCACTGATGAGCGAACGAAGCTGCAGCGTCAGATATCTTCCTGCTACTGACTCTCCATCTCTGTTCCAGTATCACAACAAGGTGTCGTGCTTCATGCTGCAGCAGATTGAGGAGTGCTGCTCTCTGGGAGCTCACGCCGCCGTCATCATCCCTCCTACATGGATCATCAGAGTCCGCAAGCCGCAGGTTAGCACGCAGGTTTCCTGTTTTTATCCAATTCATTACCTTCCACAAGTCTGTTCAAAATAAAGACAGAATAACACATTCCTCACTTGATTCTATTGTTAACTGTAGAAATAAATGCAGGTCAGTATTTACTAAGCCTCCATTCGATGGCTTTAGACTCCTGATCCACCTCTTTGGCTTCTCGTTTCCCTTTCTGTGATCCAGACTTCTTTCTGATAACTAATCAGTCACTGCAGCTGCAGAGAGGAAATTCTGCAACTGATCATCATTCTGTTTGTATTTCTGCAGACGTCTCTAAAATCCAGTAAAAAGAAGAAGCGGACGTCACTAAAGAGCAACAAGTCGACCAAGAAGGGAGCAGAGGTGAGGAGCTGCGGCGAAAACACTCTGTGATGTGCTGAGACAAATGTGGCTGTAAATGACAAACATTTTGTTCCCCGGTGGCTTTGAATGCAGCATTTTGTTCCCCGGTGGCTTTGAATGCAGCATTTTGTTCCTCAGTGGCTTTGAATGCAGCATTTTGTTCCCAGTGGCTTTGAATGCAGCATTTTGTTCCCCAGTGGCTTTGAATGCAGCATTTTGTTCCCCAGTGGCTTTGAATGCAGCATTTTGTTCCCCGGTGGCTTTGAATGCAGCATTTTGTTCCCCAGTGGCTTTGAATGCAGCATTTTGTTCCCCAGTGGCTTTGAATGCAGCATTTTGTTCCTCGGTGGCTTTGAATGCAGCATTTTGTTCCTCAGTGGCTTTGAATGCAGCATTTTGTTTCCCCAGTAACGAATACACAGCATTTTGTTCATAAGTAGCTTTAGGCCATTTTATTTCCCTGGTAACTGAATACGCTTATTTTGTTCCTAGTATTAACACAATACAACATTTTTGTTTAGATACAGCATTTACATTTCCTGGTAACTTGAATACAGCATTTACACCTCAAGGACTTTGAATGCAGCATTTTGTTCCTCAGTGGCTTTGCTTTGAATGCAGCATTTTGTTCCCTGGTAGGGACTTTGAATGCAGCATTTTGTTCCCTGGGTGACTTTGAATGCAGCATTTTGTTCCTCGAGAGTAGCTTTTAATTTTGCTGCACATTTCCTCAGTAACTTTAGATACAGCATTTTATTTCCCTAGTAGCACAAATACAACATTTATTCCTCAGTAACAAATACATGGCCCCAATTTTACTGCATTACCCTGGGAATACAACGGCCCATTCCCCTGAATAGCACAGCAAATACCTTGGCTGTCCCTGTAGTAGCTTTTAATGCAGCTTATTTTGTCTCAAAGCTTTGAGAATACAGCATTTTTATTCCCAGTGGCAGTGCAGCATTTTGGGAGCACACTCCAGTGGCACACAGATTTTCAAGGTACATTTAGTGGCACACAGATGCAATTTCTCCAGTAGCTTTGAATGCAGCATTTTGTTTCCTCAGTGGCTTTTGAATGCACCATTTTATTCCCTCAGTGGCTTTGAATGCAGCATTTTGTTCCTCAGGGAACTTTGAATGCAGCATTTTGTTCCTCAGATAACGGCCCCATAATGGCTTTGAATGCAGCATTTTGTTCCTCAGCAGGCCTTTATTAATGCAGCATTTTGTTCCTCAGCGGCTTTGAATGCAGCATTTTATTCCCCAGTGGCTTTGAATGCAGCATTTTGTTCTCCAGTGGCTTTGAATGCAGCATTTGTTCCTCAGTGGCTTTTGAATGCAGCATTTTTTGTTCCCAGTGGCTTTTGAATGCGGTGCGCATTTTATTCCTGTTTAACGCAGAATTTTACCCTCCGTGGCTTTGTGAACCGCAGACATTTTAATTCCAGTGGCTTTGAATGCAGC
>JAGKQL010000004.1:28295854-28303138 GCA_018398635.1 Cyprinodon brontotheroides | reverse complement strand
CAGCATTTTATTCCCCAGTGGCTTTGAATGCAGCATTTTGTTCCTCATTGGAATCCACACATTTTTCTTAATTATCAAAGTGAAGTCAGTGAACACACCAATTTTTTAAATTGTAGTCAGCATACTTGTTCCATAGTGACTTTGAATGCAGAATTTTGGCTAACAGCCATAAGAATGTTGTTCCATAATGACACTGAAGGCAACCTTTGGTTCATTAATGAGATTTTTGTTTATAAAAATAAAACAAAAAATAAAAAATAAAAAGGCTTGGGGGTTTAAAGCATTTTGGTTTATTGCTTCATTGTTTGCTGCACTTTATTCAACAATAGATTCTCTTCAGTACTCAGTGGGGGGTTTTGTTAAATATTTACAAAAAAACAAAACATTTTGCTTAGAAAAGACTTTACGCTTTGCTTGTTGTTCAGAAAGGACATTGAACATATCATTTTATGCAGTAGTCGTATTGAATGCAGCATTATGTTTCATAACAAAACGGAACCTGATGTTTTTTTTTAATAATAACATTAAATCTGTTTGTTTGGTTTTTGACTTTATTTGTACTATTTTGTTTTAGAATGAAAGTGAAGACAACACTTTGGTACATAGATGCAGTGAACGCAGCGTTTTGTTGGAGCTTAGAATTACAGACAGAAATCCAAATTATTATTAGAGGAAGGAAATTAAAGAAGTAATTTTTTTCAGTAATGACACTAAATGCATTGTTTTGCATCATGTGTTTGCTAACTTCCTGATGTTTCTCTTCTCTCTCAGTGCCAAGATGGCCGCTGGAAGCCCTTCCTGGTTAAGCCCCTCCCCTCCCAGCTCATGAAGCCCCTGCTGGTGTTTGTTAATCCAAAGAGCGGCGGGAATCAGGTAGTTTTTTCAAAAAAAGGCAACAAATAAATTTGTTAATAGAATAAATGTAAAAACAACCAAAGCTTGGATCGGAAGCTAGCAGCTGCTGCTGAAAAGGTGGCGTTTCCCATCTGCTGATGGAGATCCAGTCCTCAGGAGATGGGTCAGAAATGATGACGATTTCACAGCTAACTGCTGACCACATCAGTGTCTCACATCCTAAGGGGCCGGGTTTGGTTGTCCTCGCTGCTCATCCGCTGTCTTCTTCTTCTTCAGGGTGCAAAGATCATCCAGTCGTTCATGTGGTACCTGAACCCTCGGCAGGTGTTTGACCTGACCAAAGGTGGACCCAGGGAGGGGTGAGAGCTGCTGAATGTTTATTACTCAGTCATTCCAGCCACCGTTTCCCCAGATTGTTCCAGTTTTCTTTTCCTAGCTTCATGATGTCTCCTGACTGTTGTGTCCCCCCCCTCCTGCAGGCTGGAGCTTTACTCCAAAGTTCCCAACCTGAGGATCCTGGCCTGTGGTGGCGACGGCACCGTGAGTGGGGGCCGTGTTGATTAAATCATAGCTGGGCATCAGATGCTGTGGTTACATAACGTCTGTCTGTTCAGGTGGGGTGGATCCTGTCCGTGTTGGACCAGCTGAAGCTCCGCCCCCAGCCTCCGGTCGCCATCCTTCCTCTGGGGACGGGCAACGACCTGGCCAGGACTCTGAACTGGGGAGGGGTGAGTGTAACCTGGAGCTTGTTGTGTTTGCAGGGAATGAATGAAGCAGCTCTCCAGTCAACCTGCTGTACTCTTGCCTCAGGGCTACACGGACGAACCCATCACTAAGATCCTGTCCCACGTTGAGGACGGGAACGTCGTCCAGCTGGATCGATGGAACCTGAACGTGGAGGCCAACCCGGAGGCTCAACCCGAGGAGAGAGACGAGCAGCAGACCGGCAAGGTCGGCACGGACTCCTGAGGGAAGATCTGGTTTGTAAAAGATGGACCGGTTCTCTCTGACCATTGTCTGACCTGATCCCTCAGCTTCCGATTGACGTCTTCAACAACTACTTCAGCCTGGGCTTCGACGCACACGTCACACTGGGCTTCCATGAATCCAGAGGTCAGTCAGGCCCACACCTGTTCTCCATCATTCCAGGTGTCTGTTGCTGCTGGTTTTGGTCCAGGAAATGAAACTGTTTGGGTCCAGCTTCAGCTGGAAGACAGATGGGCTCTCACTCTGCGGAGCTGATGTGGCTGTGGAACAAGCCCGCATCATCAGGCCTCCGCAGCTGTGCTTGACCATTGGTCATTGACCATGGAGCACGAACAGGAAATGAACGAGAAAATCCATATTTCCAAAAGAAAACGCAGAAAACAGACAAAATGTCCCCTAAATGTCTTTCAGTAAATAAAGTTGTAGACGCGGTGTAAATTAAAGTTGTAGTGGAGGATCTGTCGCTCCTTTGTTCTTACTCTGCATGCGTATTTCTGCCGTTTATGTCCTGTTAGCGTTGGCTGTATCTCCATCTCGCTCTCACCCATACATTATAAAGATACCGAGAGTCTGGAAGCGATCAGTTTTACACGTTTATGAGAAGAGGGAGAAGTTACTTTTTTACTTTCTTCTTTTTCAGACAAATCTTAAACTATAACACTAACTAGTTGTGGTTCTGCATAACATAAATGCATACATAAATAAATAAATTGAGTTGGTTTATTTGTTATTTATCTCTAATTGTAGAGAGGACTCCTCCATGAAGAAATCAGTTTTCCTTCTCTGCCATAAAACACAAAAAGTCCTCCTAAAACTAGGGATGCACGATATTGGGATTTTGGCCGATATGCCGATATTTTAAAACTCATGTAGCCGATAACCGATATCGATACCGATGTTAAAGCTGGACAAAAATAAGTAGTCATTGAAAATAGCAGTTTTGTTATCCATTTCTGACACTTTGAAAAATAATATACTCAAATATATTTTCATATGCTGATATCAAATAGATTTTAAAAACGCGGTATCGATCTATTTTACTTTCAAAATCTCGTGAAATTTCATCGTTCTGTTACAAACTCTCGTGATATTTTGCAAATTCTTGTGAGATTTTGTTATTAAAATAGATCGATACCGCGTCAATATATCAACATCTAAAAATATGGCAACATTTGGTGGATTTTCGGGGGATTTCGTAGCATAACGATGACATATAGCAATATTTCATTAGTAAAAGAGATTGATATGGTGTTTTTAAATGGCAATATATCAGCATATGAAGATATTGGGATATTTTAATGTATCAATATTTTTTCCCTCGTCTTTAGAAGTTTTTAAGTCTGTAAAAAAGAAGTTTTTGAGGAAGAAGAAGAAGTAGGATGTAAATTTTTTTTTTTAGACTTTAGAAACTCAGAAGCTGATCAAATATCGGGTTAAATATCGGTGGGGGGGCCGATGTCCGATATTCAGTTTTAAGGCCGATACCGATAGGGGGCCGATTATATCGTGCATCCCTACCTAAAACAAACATGAATTCTGTATTTATAATCTTTAATGTTGGTATATTCATGTGAATAATTAACGACTTTGTTTCTGTTCCCAGTTTATGGTTTATATATTAATTAGGTAGACAGGACAGTGGTTTTTAAAGTACAGTCCCGATAGTCGGCCACTGAGAGACGATTTTTTTTAACCTTTTTTTGTTTTTCATTGTGGATGATATTTCTTAAAACACTATAACTTTTAATAATATCTCACGTAAACATGGAGATTTAAAACTGAGCTAAGAAAGGATTATCTCACTGTGGCAAAACTCACAATACTTGAGTGAGTTTTGCATATTTTTTTACTTATTTATTATTTTCTTTTTAAACAAACAAATGTGAACACACATTGCTAAACATTACTTGGTAAATACAAAATATATTTAACAGTGCATGTCATGAAAAAATATAAATAATATCCAGAATCCAGATAAGGTTAAATGGACGTATAGACTATAAAGATGGAGGGTTAATATATCGTAACCATCTGTGGGATTCATCTGTTATAGATCCGTCTCGCTATAGGAAGCTTCTCCTCACAAAATCATCAGACTTCTATATTTAAGCAGTTATAACCTTTAAAGAGTTTTTTTTTTTAGCGCTAAAGCTTCTCAGAAAAGAACATAGATCCGTCTAAACATTGGTGCTGCTGCCGTCCAGTCGTTCTCCTTTAACCAGCTGCTCTTCATCAGTCTGGTGATTTTATGTTTCTGTCTGGTGAAAAAAGCCCCGGCTGGGATTAGAACCAACAACCCATCAAGCCATCATCAACTTTTTTGAACTATATTTTTACTACATTTTATGAAGAACAATACAAAACATTCCCGAACAACATGAGAAATAAAGCTTGACAGTGAAAAATAAAGGAGGTTAAGACGTTGGGATCCTCCTCAGAGGAGCCGCATAAGGCAAACCCACATCCACTAAACCTGATCAGGTCTTCAGCTTATTTAAGGCACAGATTCTTTGGGTGTTTATTAAATTCACCTAAAGGACGACGTAGAAATCTTTGGTCCAAATACAGAACCTCCATGAACTGTAGAACGTTTTTTTTTTTTTACTTCTCAGATTAAATCTCATCAAACAAAGAAACCAAACTATGAAGTTCAGCTTCAAAAGCTTCTAGAGAAAAATCCTCTCCTGTTTTTTTTTTTTTATTTTAATCCTGTCTTTTAGAGGCCAACCCTGAGAAATTCAACAGCCGCTTCAGGAATAAGATGTTCTATGCCGGGGTGAGTGCCGCTCTCCTCTTCCTCCTCCTTCAGTCCGCCCCATCAGAACCATGGCGCTTAGATCCGTTCATCTGTTGTTTTTCAGACGGCCTTTTCGGACTTCCTGAGCGGCAGCTCCAAAGACCTCGCCAAACACATCAGAGTGGTGGTGAGTACAGGCCGCCGGTTCTCAGAAGCCGTTTACCTAGAACTAAGCAGAACCTCCAACATATGAAGGCTGGTTTTAACATCTGAAGCCCAGGAGAAGCTGAGCTGTTTGCGTCAGTCTGTCGACTGTCATCGGGTCAGAACTAGGTCTGCAGAAACCCAGTTTGGTTTTATTTCCACCCAAACAGACCTGCATTTAGAGAGAGTAGATATGCAAGCATCCGGGTGACATTACAGAACCTTTAGAAGCTGCAAGCGGACCCGGCAGAGAGCAACAAAGCCTCGTCCTTTTCATCAGCATCAGCGGAGAGCCACTTTACTCCGCTGCCTACAGATGCATTATCCCACCCGGGCCGCACCGACCCACCGCAGGCATTGAAAACAAGCTGCCACCAGGTCGGCTCTGACTAAAACTCTGAAAATAAAAAGGATTTTCTCTTTTTAAACAAAAAGAGCGAACAGGTGCTGTTTAGACACCAGCTGTTCAGCAGCAGGTATGATAAGGAGAAGCAACGTCAGTTTGGCCCCTGGTGGGGTGGGGGGGGGGTCTGATATTTGGTTCCTTAGAAGAGGAGAGGAGATGTGTTCTGAAGCACAACTGGGTCAGACAATGGCTAAACCTGCAGGTCCAGTCAGACCTTTGTGGTCTGTTGTGATTAATATCTAAGAAAACGGTGAAGAACCGGGGGCTTACTGAGTTCCTGTGACTGGGGTTCCGGACCTCTGACGCGGTTCGGCCCCTCTGACTGGGGATTCGCCCCAGTGACTGGGAGTTGGGGTTCGCCCCTGTGACCGGGGTTGGGCCTGTGACTGGGAGTTCCGCCCACTCTGACCGGGGTTCGGCCCTGACGCCGTTCGGCCCCTGTGACTGGGGTTCGGCCCCAGGCCCTTTGACTGGGGTTCGGCCCTTTGACTGGGGTTGGGCCCTGTGACTGGGGTTCGGGCCCTGTGACGGGGGGATTCGAGCCCCCTGTGACAGGGGTTCGGCCCCCTCTGACAGGGGTTCCGGCCCTGACTGGCCGGTTAGGGCCCTCGTGACTGGGAGTTGAGGGCCCTGTGACTGGGGTTAGGCCCCTGACTGGGGTTGAGGGCCCTGTGACTGGGAGTTCGCCCTGTGACTCAAGGTTCGGGCCCCTGTGACAGGGGTTCGCCCCAGATAGGGGCTCGGGCCCTCTGACTGGGGTTGATCAAGGGCCCTGTGACTGCTAGGCTGCCCCTGACTGGGGTTCCCGGCCCTCTGACTGGGGTTCCCGGCCCTCTGACTGGGGTTCTGGGCCCCTCTGACTGGGGTTCTGGCCCTCTGACTGGGGTTCGGGCCCTCTGACTGGGGTTCGGGCCCTCTGACTGGGGTTCTGGCCCTCTGACTGGGGTTCGGCCCTCTGACTGGGGTTCCTGGCCCTCTGACTGGGGTTCTGGGCCTCCCTGAGGGGTTCGGGCCCTGTGACTGGGGTTCGGGCCCTCTGACTGCTCGGGTTCGGCCCCTCTGACTGGGGTTGGGCCCTGATGGCGGGGTTCCGCCCTGTGACTGGGGTTCGGGCCCTCGTGACTGGGGTTCGGGCCCTGACTGGGGTTCGGGGCCCTTCTCTGACTGGGGTTCGGGCCCTCTGACTGGGGTTCGGCCCTCGATTGCCCTCCCTGACTGGGGTTCGGGCCCTGTGACTGGGGTTCGGGCCCTCTGACTGGGGTTCGGGGTTCGGGCCCTGTGACCGGGGTTCGGGCCCTCTGATTGGGGTTTGGGCCCTCTGACACGGTTCGGGCCCTCTGATTAAATAGATGTGCGTTTTGTTTCGTGCTGATATTTACAGGTGTTCTGTAGAACATGGCCGTCCTCGGACTCTAACCGCTCTCCGGCTTCGGCTGTTTGTGTTTCTCCTCAGTGTGACGGAACCGATCTGACAGCCAAAGTCCAGGACATGAAGCTGCAGTGCCTCCTCTTCCTCAACATTCCCAGGTATTCTGAGTGTCGAGCAGAAATCTTTGGGTTTTTACAGACAGACATCAGAACTCCAGAGCCGATCTTCTGCTGATAAAGAGAAACATCTCTGAGTTCCTCTCAGAGGTTCTATTGTTAACTTTGTGTGTGAGAAAATCAGCACAGCAGGTCTGTGATGTAGAGATGCACCGATCTGCTGCCTGGATCGGCTTTGATACTGGGCGATTAGCTGGATCGGATATCAGAGGTCCAATCCAGTCCACTTCACATGGGGAGTGTTGGCCTAGTGGTTAGAGGTTGGAAGTACCTGGTTCAATCCCCACTGCCTCCACTATGGGTCTCTGAGCAAGACCCTTAACCCCACACTGCTCCCAGGGCGCCGCACAGGGGCAGCCCACTGCTCCCCAAGGGTTAAATGCAGAGGGGAATTTCTCCAAAGTGAGATCAATAAAGTTCAATTATTAGTTTGATTTTTTTATTATTATTATTACATGAAACCGTTATTTCTTTCTTTTTGCTGCTAATTTGTTAATAAATAATCTAAAGTCTTTTTATAGCTGTATTAATTTGTTTACTTTTTTTAAAA
>JAGKQL010000004.1:28290854-28293354 GCA_018398635.1 Cyprinodon brontotheroides | reverse complement strand
TCTGGTTCTCTGATGGAGGATTTCATTCATAGGGCAGCAGCTATGTTTCCATGGAGATAATAAGAAAAAACAGCTGATCAGACTAAAAATGTGTCGGTTGGAATATTATGATCAAATTTTGCAGATTCTGAAGAAAATTGTAATCAGACTAAGAGGAGTGGTTAATCCAGATTAACAATCTGATTGTCATGAATGTAAACTGGTCGCGATCAGGTTATTCTTAATAAGCCGAGCTGCTAACCTCAGTGAGCATGTGCGCCCAGCGCCATCGAGACGCATCAAGTGGCCAATCTATTGTATTCTATTAATCTATAATCTATTCTAAGTGGCTAATTACTCTGGCTAGCTGCTATCGGAGTATTTATTTATTTTTTTGAGTTTTTACGGCAGTAGTGGCTCGTTTTCCTGATTGTAGGCTGACGGGATGAGAGAGAGATATGCGGGTCCTCCATACATGGGCTGTGCGCGCTAACCACTGCGCCACCTGGACGCCCGTTATTGGAGTATTCTGATCGACATGTTTCCAGGACGCAATTTTGGTCCTATCGGCCATTTTAATCTGATTACTTATGTGCGTATTAAATGTCTTTTAAATCTCATTTCATTTCAGTTTGAGTGTAAGACTGTTCTTCTACACACATTTAATGTTTTTTGTCTTTAAACTCCATGACTTCTCAACATCCTGGTCCAAACGGGTCTGCCATCAGAACCAGAATCACTTGTTCATTGAGCCACAGAGCACTTGTTTGTGGCTTTCGGGGTTAGCTAAACCTGAAAGTTAAGGTCTATCGCCCCTAGTGGCTAAAATTGACAGTGTTTTGACTTAAATATTAACGTTTTTAAAACATGTGACCCGTCCTCTAATCGGAGGTGTGTTGATCATTCTGTAAAATGCCCTGTGCACCTGTTTTAGCATCAAAGCGAGGACATTTTTCACTGGTTCACTTTATGTATAGCTAACGGTTAGGATAAGGACTAAGAGGTGAATTTAGTATCAGGTTAGGGTTAGTTTTGCATTAGCTTTAGGGTTATTGTCAGAATTGTTGCAGAGGAATTGTTATTACCTACTGAAAATTGAGAATCCACACATGGTCCTCACTACATATAGCAAGATGAGAGTGTGTGTGTAGTGGACAGGCCGAATGAAACCTGCTCGTCTCCATCAGCATCGTGTTCTTGAAACGTTTTGTGTGTGTGTGTGTCCTCTGTAGGTTAGTGTGTAAATGTCAGTGTGTGTGTGTTTGTGCGCAGCCAGCAGCCAGTTCCTGAGAAGCTACAGATCAGGGTGAACCGGATCAGCATGGCGGCGTACGAGGCTCTGCACTATGACAAGGACCTGCTGAAGGAGGCCTGTGAGTTTTATATCCCATCAGGCCAGCGTTCATCATTAAAGGAAAATATTTTCAACTCAAATTCAATCATTTCCCTCTAGTTGATCGGCTCTGGATTTGTCTTCTATCCCCTGTAAAACCAGTAGAATCATGTCAGTGAGAAATTTCACCAGGATTGCATCAGAAATCCAGGTGTTTGGAACAAACATCAGATCTAAATGTGCTGAAGATAAATTTGATAATTGTTTGTGCAGCGACGCCTCTGGGAGTCATCGTCGTCCCCGGAGACAGCGACCTGGAGATGTGCCGGCTGCACATCGAGCGTATCCAGGACAACCAGGACCAGGAAGTAGAGCAGGTGCGGCCCGGACTCACAGCAGCTCGTTATCCTGGAAAGGGGTCTGAAAGAACCCGTTTTTACTCTCCTCCTCTCTGTGTTCCTGCAGGATGGAGACGAGATGAAAGGAGAGAGCCTGTCCTCACAGAAGCTCTCCATGAACTGGTGTTTCTTGGACTGTAAGCCTTCACACGGCATGTCTGCTCAGATCAGAGATCCTGAAAGTTTCTGACTGGGTTCTGGTCTCTGATTTTTAGGTACCACTGCAGATCGTTTCTACCGGATCGACCGAGCTCAGGTATGAAGTCAGATATAAGGTTCCTGCTCCTCCTTGCTGTGAACAGAAACGAATCACCATCATCACAGAGGAGGTTTTTTATGGCGAGATTTTCTTTAACTACATAATTGATGGACTAAAAAATCTAATAATTAACATTAAAATATTTACTGCTTTTGAAAAAAACAGATACTGGATTAAAACATATTTGTATCCTGCTTTTGTAATCCATGCGTGCTTTGATACTTGGCGTTGTCTGGCACCTGCCTTTGGTGCTTTGAGGCATGTGTTCTTATGATCAATTAATCCGCAAAAAATCACTAGATTTGTCTCTCTAGTCACTTTGGATTCAATAAAGAGTGAAAAACCCTATGTAATATTAGGTTGTTGGCCGAAGTTTTTGCAAGTGCAGCATTGAAAAGCAGTTTAAAAAATAAATAATGGTAAATTACCAAATATATAGTTTGTCAGTTTCGCACTGCAGAGCAGGTGAGCAGCCATAGACATGATATACACTCACCGGCCACTTTATTAGGTACCCCATGCTAGTAACGG
>JAGKQL010000004.1:28266868-28279671 GCA_018398635.1 Cyprinodon brontotheroides | reverse complement strand
TAAAAAAAGCGTTTAAGGTTGTTTAAGGACATTTCGGACATGGAGGGATGCCATTCTGAAGCAGCCAGGGGTGGATTCTAAATGAGCTAAATAAAACAAGACCAATTGTCAAAATTTTGGTTCGTCATTGATTTCATCCCTGGACACTTTGCAGAAAAATGAGGCTAAAAGTGTTAAAAACCAGGAATTTTCCTTTAATTTGTTTTTGGCTATGTAACTGTGTTTTGCCGCTTGCAGTTTTGTCTTTACACTTGTACAAGTGTTTCGAATGGTCAATTTTTTTTTTTTATGTAAATTTGTTTCCCTATAATGTATTTTTTTTCTATAAAATGAAACTTTTCTCTCACCTAAATCTAACTTATTTAAAATGTAAATTTGTTTTCAAAAAATTTTAACTTTTTTTTCAAAAATAAATTTGTTTCATAAAATATAATTTTTTGTTTCTTCAAATGTTATTTTGTTTATTTGTGAATGTGTTTTGAATTGTAAATGTGTTTTGCACTTCTCAACCACCGTAGAACAGATAGAAGATGATTTGGTTTTCAGGATAAATCAGCTTCTGTCTGATTGGATACTGAGCAGTTTCTGGCGTTTTCTTTGTTCTGACCCGTTTATGTGAAATGGGTCCCTGCAGGATCGACGCCTGTTCAGCGACAGCTGGTATCGTTAACAGACAGCCTGAAGCAAAGCATTACTTCATTGACAGAGATGGAGACATCTTCAGGTTTAAATCTGAGCTACCTGAGGAGTTACTGCAAGCTGCTGCTGCCTGAAGACTTTCAAGGTGAGTCAGATCTCAGTTCTGACCGTCAAGGTCACAGCTTTTTAAGCGAATATAGCACCATACGCAGTAAAACCTATAAGCATTAAAGAGATTTGAGTTCAGAAGAAGAGCTCAGCTGGTTAAAGGTGAACTGAACCACAGTTGACCTGCTGGTGCTCTTAAAGGTTTCCTGACGCTCAGCTGGATACGGTGCAGAACTTATCAGGTTGAGCTGTCTGCTTTCCTCTGACCACCAGGACTTCCCTCAGCTCTATGAGGAGGCACGGTTCTACCAGCTGGCTCCGATGGTTCGGGACCTGGAGCGCTGGCATGCGGAGCGCGAGGCCCAACGGGCATCGGTGCCGTGCGAGTGCCTGGTGGTCCGGGTGACGCCAGATCTGGGTGAGAGGATCGCCCTGAGCGGGGAGAAGGTTCTGATCGAGGAGGTCTTCCCAGAGACCGGGGACGTCATGTGCAACTCTGTGAATGCTGGCTGGAACCAGGACCCGACCCATGTCATCCGCTTCCCGCTCAACGGCTACTGCAGACTGAACTCTGTACAGGTGAGCGTCAGCCAATCACAGCACAGACTGCACTTTATTCCAGTTCTGTTATAACCGAAATAAAACCAGCGCCGACAGAAACGACAGCAGAAACTGACCAAATCACAACATCCTTAAGTCGTAGGGAAGTCATGTTTAAATGTCAAATCATTCTGCCTTAAACATGTATATAAATGTACTCTTTATCAGACAATATTGTCCCAAAATTAATAACAAATTATAGTTTAAAAAAAAAAAACTGTTTTTTGTTATCTTACGCAGGCCTGTTAGTTATACTCAACGAAATCAGAATCCTTTCCTTTCCCATTGAGTTGCGTCCCAGTGTTCACGGGGATGGACGTCTGTGTCTTCGGCAGGCGTAGAGCTAACAGAACTGGCAGCGTTGCGAGGCAAGGGCTCAAACATGTACGTCTGGAAGCCTTCTACACCAAACCAAGCTTCTGCCGCCCTGGCGTCCTCTTCCACAACATCTTCGTCCCCGCTTTCCTCCTCTAAATAAAAAATGTATGATGGAGGAGACTCATCCACGACCTCCGACACTAAGCTCTCCTCCTCTTGCATGTTTCCTCTGTCCATATAGCGTTCCTTGCCACAACAATCCTGAAATCCACCAATTTGAGTGCTACTTGGTCCCAATGGAATTTCCTTTTGGGAACCTACTGCTAACTGGTTAGCAAGATGCTTCTGGCAAACCGGCCACAATCAAACTTGCTTATGAACCTTCTGCCACAACAATCCCGCCC
Source organism: Cyprinodon brontotheroides (assembly GCA_018398635.1). Lineage (NCBI taxonomy): Eukaryota > Metazoa > Chordata > Actinopteri > Cyprinodontiformes > Cyprinodontidae > Cyprinodon > Cyprinodon brontotheroides. The sequence continues at coordinate 28,277,602 of JAGKQL010000004.1, read as the reverse complement.
TGTTGATAACCGACCAATCACATTCACTTTATTCACTCGTGTAAAGTTGGACACCACTGGGAGGATTCGGAAATGCAACGGTTGGAACGGCCGCTTCCCTACGACTTTAAAACATAGTCCATCTTCTAACCTGATCTCCATCTGGTCCTGCAGGTCCTAGAGCGTCTCTTCCACAAAGGCTTCAGCATCAAGGCGTCCTGCGGTGGCGGCGTGGACTCGACCCAGTTCAGCGAGTACGTTCTGTGTCGAGAACTGAAGGAAAGCCGGTCCCTGAGCAGTACCCCGGTTCGGATCAAACAGGAGCCTCTGGACTGAAACAGATCCTACAGAAACCGCCTCAGAACCAGCTGGTTTTTTTCTACCCGAGCGTGATACCGGACCCTTTTTCTAAGCCTTGTATTTAACGTCTGTGTTGCAGATAAAAAAAAACTGAAACCACTCAGTTTCTTCTTCTTTATTTCATTTCGTAACAAAGGTACAAATGGTGTAAAACTGCATCAGGCTGAATGTAGGAAATATAAATAAGTCCTGAAACATAGGAGCTGGATCCAAACTAAAGCTCGAAAAGTCTGACTTCGTTCCATCTGCAGAGTCTTCCAGATTCCACCTTCCAGGTTCAGTCTGCCGCGATGGAGACCAGGAGGAGATGGAATGTCAGACCGTCAGAACCTGAGAGAGTTCCTGTGTGATGGAGCTCACTGAACCTAAGGCCAACCTGCAGGGGAACGCTCCAGGACGCTGACGGAGATCACAACCAGTCAGCTGGTTCCTGCAGATCAATGATGATCTCAGCAGGAAGTGGATTATTAAACCGATCCTAAAAACCTTAAAGTCTGTGGCTCACCCACACACAAACACACACACACACACACACCCTAAAACCATGGCAACCGGCCGGGCCGGGCATCCAGAAGATCTCAAACATGGCGAACAGTCAGTGTCCAATCAGAAGGCACCTGTTCAGGTACAGCGCTGGAGTCTGGAGGGGGCAGGGCCACAATGACAGCCAATCAAAGCAGCTCACAGGCCAACATTGCAGGATGTTTCCACAACACCGCTGCCGTTAAAGGAGCGTTCCACCTCTTCATCTCCCTCCTCTTCCTCACTTGTTCCGGACCCAGGCAGGGCAGGGCGGCTGCCGAAGGTTCAGCCCAGAACTGGTTCTGGAGGTTAACCATCGAGTTGGTTCGGCTGATAGAGGAGATTGATCCAAAGTGATCGGATCGATCTCCTCCATCAGAACCAACCAAACTGTCCCTGAGTGAGAAAACATGTCTCTGGTTCAGTTCTGAACAAAACGGTTCAAACAAGCGTTTGGGTTTTATTCAGGAACATGTTCCCATGTCAGGCTGAGAGCAGAACCAAACGTTTGTGTCGTTTTAGGTGGAACTGTAAGCAGCCTGTAGGTGGAACCAGATCATCCCATCTGAGCGGATAAAAACCTACAGAACCTTAAACACGTTTCTGCCCTGATCCACAGAAACGGCTCTGATTGGAGGAGCTCTGTAACTGGGCCAGCAGGGTTGATGGAAGATCCAAAGCCTCAGTCGGAAACACCAGCAGCACCACAGCTGGACCAGCAGGAGGCGCTTCTCACTTCAGCAGGGCCTTGTAGAGCGTCAGGGAGCGAGCCGTGCTGCGGTCCTGCTCCAGACACAGGATGAAGTCCCTGAGGTTAACCCGAGTGATCCGCTGCCGGAGCTGCTGCCGGGATGAGGAAGCAGAGGAGCTGGAACCGGATCCTGTTGTCACCTGGAGGGAGGAGGGGGGGGGGAGGGTTAGAGACTAGGAACTACAGGAAGATGAAACATGTTTGTCTATAAACCAGATGTTCTGCTGCTGATCGTGGTGAGCTGCTGCTCTGACGCCATCCAGCGATAGCGATTCAAAGGCAGAACTCAGATCAATGCACGGATTCCTACCAAAAAAAACAACCTGATCCAATTAGAGCTGCTGTTCTTCCTGAAGGAACAGGTTCCATCACAATCAGCTCTGAGCTCAAACTACAAAGATCCTGTGTTCATCAGGAGGCTCCACCCCCTCCATATGCTGCAGGTTTCAGACCCAACTGGAAGCTTTCATTTTCTCCCGCTGCTGTCTTCACAATCAGGCTTCAGAATGATGATGCTGCTGCACGCCGCTGAGGTCCAAGACCCCTTAACGTGCAGAAACTTCTGATGCTTCACCCAGTTCAGAGACCGCTCTATTTTTGAGTGGGTGGACTGGTTTCACAAACCACCTCTCCCATCATCATCTCAACAGAATCCATTAAAACTGTTGTCAGAATTTAAGAGAAGTTTAAACTGGAAAATCACCAGCAGGTGTGAACTGTGCTTCTGAACTACAGAAAGGGCAGAGGGGAGGGGCTTTTAGGGCATAAACAGCCCCCCACCATCAAAAAGAGGGCCTTGAGCTAATATCTGCTGATCTGCCTTCAGGGTATGGAGGGCTGACGGGCTTCATGAGCCCCCATTAGTCCCCAAGGCAGACACTGACCCCCTTCTGTTGAGGGTGGGGCCATTATATAACTGGAGGGGCCAAAAAGGAGGGGTTGGGGGGTCGTGGCTGAGAGTCATTGTTCAGAAAAAAAAAAAAGCCTGAACCCTTTTCTGCAGTGGGGAGGGCTTAAGGGCTGGTTATGCCCCTGCAGCAGTGTGTCGCAGATATCTTTCATTTCCTTCCAATATTGAAGCGTGGTCTGCGCGATGTAATTCTACGCCACAACGCAAGAGGGACAATCAGGAACTAGCTGTGGGTCTAGATACGGGCGAGGCGGAAACTAAGTGGGGGCAAGTTTGTCCAAAAACGGAGGGACATGAGGGCGAAAAAGAGCAGGGATCCAGGTGGAAAAAGGGTCCCAGCGTTCAGCTCATTCTTCTAGCTGGTCCATCTTCTGAGTTGTTTTCCACAATGGTGGTCATACAAACAAAACAAGCTGATAGGGTGAGTCAAACAGGAAATACGCATAGTGTAGAGCGGATGTAGAATTGACCAATCAGAGTCCTCCTGTCTGCGGCAGACTGTCTGCAGTCACCGACAATTTTGGGAGAGTCTGCAGCAGGGGCATATTTGCGTTCACTACTTCACACGACACGCAGACGACCTGGTTTCTGAGTATAAATCAGCGGCCATTATCCCGTCTCTATATTAAACAATCTCCAGTGTCTTAACCCAATGACTGTGAGACCAATTACCTCACTGCTTCCTGAAGCTCCGCCTCCTGAGTCCAGCTTCCGTTTTTTTCTCGGCCCGATGGCGGCAAGGGCCGTGAGGTTGGCGTCTCGCTGTCGCATCTGAGCCAGTTCCTGCTGCTGCATCTGAGGACAGGAAGTTACAGGTTAGGACAGCGACCCAGTGGTTTCAGGAGCGGTTTCCCTTAGGCAGAAACTTTGAACTAACCTGACTGGATAAACTGACTGAATAGTTTCTGTAAAAAGCCTCTAGATGAAATTCGTTGCAATCTTGTGCTGTATAAATAAGCTTAGCTGAAAATGCAACAAGGACCTGTCCCTGAGGGTTGATTTCCAGCCATATTTGCCAGCTGCAGCCCAGACCCCAGAATCCAACATGGCCGCCATTTATATCAAACAGACTGAAGCTTTTATACTGTTTATATTTTGGTTTCCTTAAACCAGGAATAGACACAGCTGAACTGCCTCTGTCTGAACGTGGTGAACACAGGAAAAACAGACGCTTTAGCTTGTTGTGCTAACAGCAGTTAGCGCTATAAAACAACATCATCTCAGACCAATATAAAGCAGTCTGAAACTCCTCTCCCAGAAACACTGGTTATGGTGTTTTTCATCTTCGGCCTAGAACAGGGCCGTAAGCTACGGGTGGAAGTTTACGCAGAAATACTTTGTTGTTTATCACTATTTGGTTACTTTTCTTCAAATAGCTACTAAACAAAATAGGAGGACAAACATTAAGAGGGCTGTGGTGCTTTCAGGGAACCTCAAAAACTTGTGTTCTTTATGAAGAGAGGACATAAACCTCAATCATCTTAAATATTTTCACAGTTATCATAAAGAAATCCTTTAAATTTCCTGTTTTCTGTAGTTTAAGGAGGAGACAGAGAGAATTAGCCGTACCTCTTTAGCCTTCTGCTTTAGTCGAGCCTGCTCCGGATCCTCCTGCCGGGCCCGACTCTGAAAGAAGAAAGAATCAAGTGCTTTAAGTTTTTTTATATTTAGATGGTTAAATAAACAGGTGGAAACATCTGTGGAAATGTGTTGGTTGCTGTGGGAGCGCTTTGTACCTTGGCAGCTTTCAGCAGTATCTCCCGCTCCTGCTCATCTTTCCGCTGTTTCTCCATGCGCTCCAGCGCCTCAAAGAACCGTAGCTGGGAGCGAACGTCTGACGTCTGCTCGTAGGTCATGTTTCCTTCATCCTGAGGGAGGAAGACCATGGAACGTTTAAACACACACCGTGCCGACTAGGGGTTTAAATAATAATCGTTTTGTATCGATGCATCGATCCAAAAGCTGACGATCCGAAGAGAACCAATTCATGTTTTTTTTTTCTCAGGTCTATTTTTATCCATTTGCTCCTGGGCGTAATTCTCCTCCCGTGCTGCGGTGGCGCTAAACCTATTTTGCCCTCCTACCGCGCTTCCTGGTTATACTCTTACAGCAGTGTGTTGCAGTGAGCTTGATGCAGACATTTTTAAATTATGCTCAGTATTGAAGCGTGGTCTGTGCTACATGCGCTGTGGGTCTAGATCTGCCGGGCGAGGAGGAAGTGGGGCGAGTTTAGTCTGACGACGGAGGGACATGAGGGCAAAAGAGCGGAGATCCAGGTGGAAAAAGGGTCCCAGCGTTCTTGCGCACCTGGCTCTTCTAGCGGGTCAAAGCTTCACGCAGTTGTTTTCCTACAATTTAGGTCATAAAAACAAAACAAGCGGCCTCTCCTGTTCTGCGGGCGCTGTCTGCGGTCAGCTACAATCTGGGAGAGGAGCAGCGAGCGTCTTTCAAGGGGCGGGACGTTTGGAGCCGAGGTATTGCATTGAACTCATTGCACTGATTTTCTGCAGTATTTCTGCAGTATTTTTTGATGCAACTTTTTCTGCTTCTGTTATTTGTGATGCTGTTGTTTCTAAAAAAAAAATAATAAATCGATATTACAACTTTCATTGATTTATTTCAAACTTAAAACTTTTGTTTAGCCTGTAAGGTGTAAAAAAACAAATAAATAAAAATAAATCGGATCGAATCGTGGTGTATTCTTGAGTATCGAAAATAATAGAATCGTTGGGTCAGGAAATCGATACTGAATCGAATCGCCTCTGATGGATGTGATTTACACCCCTAGTGCCGACGCAACCTTCAGCATGAATTGATCTATAATGTCTGGATGAGCCAACCAATAGGGTTTCACTTATTCCCAAAGAGAAAAACTGTCAGGAATCCGGTCAAAAAAGAGGACCTGGGTCTGAACAGGGCAGTTTGCAGAACGGACGCTTTTTAACACCCTGATCCACATTAAAAACTTCATCAGCCTTGTATTATCATAGTTGCACAAAAAACTTCCTTCCATCAGGTTTTAGTAGCACCAACTCAACCAGACTCATTTTTTCTGTGCATAAATTCAAAGACGGTAGAATCTATGAATGTCTCCCTATTTTTAAGTTATTAAGTACCCTAAGGCTCTAATGTTTCTCATGACGGCATGCTCCTTCTCTGTGCACGGCAGGCATCTGTAGATTCTCTAAAACTCACATCTGTTTCTGTGCGCTAGCGTCAACTTTTGTCTCTTTAAAGGTGGAACCCACCGCGGACAGTAAACTGCCTGTGATTGGCTACATATCAGGAAATCCCACCTTTTCAGGCAGCACCATTTACTTCCTTTGCTAGCACCGTTAGCACAGCATCTTCAGGCTAATCCCTGCTATATTAAAAAGAATTTATTTGAGAAGAAGAATTATACATTTAAGGCATTCACTGATGTTTTTTGACAGCAGTACGACCGTTTCTCAATATGTGTACTTGTGCGTTCTCATATGCTTGAAAAACGTCATCAGCCTCAGCCCCTGGTACTGTTCCAATTCAAAAGAACAGCAGACCGAGAACGGGGAAAGTTGATGTAATTGCCAGATTTTCAATCTAAGTGGACTCAGTCAGTACCTTTCTTCTGGACCCCATCCTGCACAGGCACTGAAGGCTCACAGGGACCTGGCCGTGCCTTTATGTCCTCGGCCCATGGCGAGACAAGACTTATATGTCAAATGGCATCTCTATGGGAATAGTTGTGTGTCGCAGGAAGTTAGTCACCACAAATGCAGGTTGCACAGGCTGCGGCGCTGTGTGGCCCACCAAACATAAATGTTCTGGAGCTGCGTGCAGCGTACATGGCCCTCAGGTGTGCCGCTTTCAAGCACTTTGTGTAAGCAGACCTCGAGGATTTTCATTAGTTATTTCAAAAGACCCAAAATCTCCACTTAAAAAAAAAAAATTTAACATGTACAACCTCTCAGGAGGGGACGCGTAATAAACAAGTGCGAGAGCATGGACCTGCCCATGCACCGTGCACGCTCGGTTTAAAAGTTGCTGTTCTCATAGCTCATACAAGCTTAATGTGTCCTAATGTCCGCTCTAACCCCTAAATCACTATATAAAGCGGGGGACTCTATAGCGAACTCAGTTAACTGTCCATTTGGACAGATGATCACTACTTGTTACTCGCCTGTTGGTTACGTAACTGTGCCATCTTTTTTTAGTTTTTAGTCGCTGCTGTCCGGTAGCCACCCAGAAATAAAACATAGCCTCTATACCAGAGGTAATCAATTAAAAATCAGCGAGGTCTGAATACAAGAAAATCATCACCCGGTAAAGGTCCGGAGACAATTTCATTATAATCTGTTACTTTAAATAGAGTTTAAAGTTTTTATGTACCGTATTTTCACGACTATAAAGCGCAGCATAAACGTCGCTTTTTTTTCCTCAAAAGTGTGCTTGATTAAGCGCCTTTGGTGCGGTGCGCCTTATGTGTGTTGTAACTGCGACTTTTTGAGGCCACCTCATTGGAGGGAGATGATGAAAGAGTGGCTGAATGTAAGGGGAGCCAGGTGTTTTTTTTTTCCACTCATCACCATCGCTGTTAATATGTAACTCCATCGCGCGCTCCATCTCTGATGATGTAGAAAAACATGGGGAAACAAATTAGCGCTGTGCTAAGCTGTTCAACATTTCCGACGATGTGTGTTATAACTGGATCGAGCAGGTGCAGCAGAAACAGCGAAGATTTACATGCAAAGTCAATGGTTGACGATATGTATAAGGCTGGGTGGCTGGGTATGGATGTACTTGGCTGAGGCAGGTGTATCTGAGAAGACTGGGTGGTTTTCCGCATGCATCACCATCGCTGCGTGTCCATCTCACAGCCGATGTGAAAAGGTGAATCAAATGACGACGCTGTGCTCGGCGTTATCCCGGCGGTCTGAACAAAGGAACTTCCACCGCTTCGACATCGGTGTGAAGCGCCCGTTCAAAGAAATAAGGCCTGCGAAATGGGGCGTCTGGATGACAGAGCCGGAGACCACAGTTTCAGGAAAGAAGTGGAAGAGCAGCGCCGGGGCAAGTTCACGCCACCGTTTGCCCGGATGGATTGTAGATGCTTGGACTGAGTGTCTGCTGGCTCTGTTGTTCAAGCTTTTGCAAAAGCCGCATTATTTCTGAGGAGCTTCCCGGCACGGAAAGTGACTCTGACAGCGAAGAAGAAGGGAAACTGGCATGTCTGATTTAGGCGCAGCTGTTTTATTCAGAAACAGAGGATGATGACTTTGGTGTAGGGGTTTGATTAATACTCTGTAATAAATTACATTAATACAAAGCACAATCATACTCAGGTTTTGCTCCCCGCTGTATTTTTATACCTGAAAACTTAATTCAACAGCAGCCTACCTGGGCCGCATGGGGCATCGGCGCGGCACCTCGGCGGGTGTTTTTTCATCTAAATAATCTAAATGCTTTTAAGTGAGAAAGTCCACCTGAAAATTTAATCATTGCAGTCAGTTCATCCAGATTATTATCCTGCCTATGTTTTTAAGTTAATTTATGCCTCAATAAACTGTATCAGAGGAGTAATCACAGCCCTGTGTCATCAGCGATGCCGGTTCCCAGGTTTGAATAATACTTTTGTAATAAATACACCTTGCAGCTTTATTTGCTGTGATCAGTTTAGAGATAAAGTAGTTTTAATATGTTTTTAAGTGGGAAAAATCCACCTGAGAGGACATATGTACCTGTATATAAAAAAAACGCAGCCCTATAGTCCGGTCTGCTACTTATGTGTGTGTTAAGCCACAGAAATGGGACACATAACTGAGAGTGCGCCTTTTAGTCCGGTCGCCTTATGGTCGTGGTTTTACGGTATCCATGTTATACATTTAATTTTTTTTAATTAGAAAGATATATAAAAAAAAACAAAAAAAACCAAGCATTTTTCTATTTTTAAATCTAAAGTAGGCTTGTCACCGATCCGATCCACAGGGGCGTGCACATAGACACTAGGTGGTGCTACTTAAAGCACTAGGAAGTTTGCCCTCTATCAAAGAAAATGCCCTTTTGAAACTCGTTTTTTTATTATTATTATTAATATTATTAAGATTTTACTGAGGTCGGTTTTGAAATGATCTTTTTGAAAACATGAGCCATTAAAAGCGACTGAAACAATGCCCCGAAATGAGCCACCTACTTGCGCACAAACGACCCTCTCTCTTCCTTTGTCAAAATTGACCTGGCTTTCACGGTAAGCCCGCCCAGGGCATGCCCGATCGCGCTTGGCATCATAGCAGTTTTCAGATAGCAGGAGCGGTCGCTGACAGGCTGCTTCTCCTGTGCCCCATTAGCCAGGTAATATACAGATCAAGCAGAATCATTTTGTGCATTAAAATGTCTCATTCAGCAGCACCAAACACGCATTTTGCCGACTGGTCACCAGATAAACTAGTCGTCTCCTTGTAAGATGCTATTTTACTTTTTTATATTTTATATCCATATTTTTATCTTAAGTGTATATATTATTCTATTTTATTGCATGACGTATACCCACAGTTTTTAGATATTTTTATAATTTTATTTACCTATTCCATATTATATGTTTCATGTTGCACGATTGTACCATAAAAAATTCCTAGTTTGTGAAAACTCCTTCACTAACAATGGCAATAAACCTGATTCTGAAAGTTTTACACTGTAGCCCAAGTCAATGACAGATAACGTGAGGACGACGACTACATAGGCTACAAATAATTTTTGGTAGAGTTTGCAATTGCAAATACGGAGGAAGGATTAGGGCCACTGAAAAAAAAAAAAAATAAGTTAACTGATTTTTTAGAATTTTTTATTTCAGTTTGGTAGTGGGACAAAAGTCAGAATACTGACTTTAATCTCATATTCTGACTTTTCTTATCATAATTGTGACTTTTTGCTGAGAATTCTGACTTTTGCTCAGAGAATTCTGACTTGTCTCAGAATTCTGACAATAAAAAGAAAAGTCAGAATTCTGACTTTCCCATGTTAAACTGAAATAAAATTTAAAAATCCAGTTAACTTCTTTTTTCAGTGGCCTTAATCCTCTCCGTACCAATCTATGTGTTAAGACAAACGTTTTCTGCTGTATATAGGTTTTGTTAGGCAACATAAATTAACACATTTTGGTCTCTTTACTGTCTTAATTGTATATTGATTTAGTAATTGCAGCACAGTGCCAAGAAAGGAGGGTTAATCATATTGAAAAATCTTAAAAGCTGTTCACATTTTATTTTTAAGTGGTTTGTGCAGCAGGTATTAAAATAGTTATTTGTAGGCTACCATAAGTCATATCCACGTAACAAGACTTCCAGTCATGTTGCCCTAATAGCCCATTATTTAAACTAATGTGAGAACTGACTTTCGTTTTTCCATGTTTTGTTTCCACATTCTCAGTGGTTCTCTTACCTTCGCTCCGTCTGTGCGGTGCTGGGCGATCACAGAAGCTTTCTCCAGCAGAGAGCGCAGTCTGGACTCCGTGGCATGTGAGATGAGGTTCACCACATCCAGCGGCACCTCAGTCACTCCAAGCTTCTTGGCTGGGGATAGAACCAAATGGAGCCATTAGAACAGAACGCTCCAATGGCCTGAACATAAACAGAGAGTGAGAGCAGGTCTGCAGCCAACAGGAAAAACAGGAACAGTTGGAGAAGCTTAGAATGAAGGAGGTGACAGAAAGAAAGCACAGAATGGAGCCAATTCTTCAGATCCTCCTCAGAAGCACCAGTTACAAAAAAAAAAAAAAAACATCACACAAAAATCATTTGTTCGATCACTGATGAAGAAAATGAAACACTGGTAAGAAATTAGATTAATAAACTAAATATGAAGCAGGTTCCAAAGGTGCAGTGGCTCCCTCTGCTGGTAAAGAGAAGTATAAACCAGTAAAAATGTAGCAGGTGGATGGATGGCCTCACCTGAATCCAGGATGCGGCGGTGCAGCAGGCCTGGTGGCAGGAAGGATTCGTCTTTGCAGGACCGAATTTTCGTTCCAACCAGCTCGGAGCTTGTTGCTAGGATACGGGCGTTTTCCTCGTTAAGGTTGACCCCTGCCATCGACGCCACGTCATTGATGTCGTCATCATCTCTGTAGACAGACAGAGAAACAAGAAGTCGGTCAGGTTTCACTGTATTACACAGACAGTCCTGTGTTGCAGGTGGTTAAAGGAATAGTACACCCAAAACATGATTAGCCTTCATTTTCTAC